>JASVER010000062.1:2934958-3094410 GCA_030449065.1 Oceanodroma leucorhoa
TTCTTGTTGCTGAGGACCCACTTTTAACTTTATCAAGGGCTCATTCTTTTCGCGGGTCCCCAGCAAATAGAGCCCCTGACCCCTCTAATCCTCTTTAAACATTCTTTCATCCATCATTCTTTTTCTACAATCCTTTTTTAGGTGTCCAGCTTTTCCACAATAGAAACAGGTCCTTGTATCCTTGTCTCGTTCTTGGCTTCTTCTTCCCCTAGCAGGAGAACTTGATGTGTTAGGAGCCATATTTCGTCTGGGTGGAGGGCCCCTTTGTCCTTCTCGTACTGCTGCCACCAAAAGCCTAGCTTGTCTCTTCTGAGTCTCTTCCTCTCTCCGAACATAAACCTTTTGTGCTTCCCRGAGTAATTCATCTAGCCCCCTCTCCTGCCAATCCTCAATTTTTTCTAATTTCTTACGAATGTCTATCCATGATTTAGCTACAAATTGAGTTTTCAACAAGGCTTGTCCTAAATCGGTGGTCGGATCTAATCCAGAATACAATCGTAAATTTTTTCTTAGTCTTTCTAGCCAATCTGTGGGGGTTTCATCTTTCTTTTGTTGCTCATTAAATGCTTTATTAATATTATGTCCTCGAGGAACGGCTTCCTTAATTCCTTGTATTATTATTATTCGGAGATCAGACATATGGCCTCTGTGAGCCTCATTCTGGTTATTCCAATCTGGTCTTTGGAGGGGCCATTTAGTGTCTGCTCTCGGGCCATTCTGATGTTGGTGGTCCCATATTCTCATTCCAGCTCRTCTAATCATATCTCGTTCCTCTGAGGTAAACAAAATATTCAAAATAGCTTGTATCTCATCCCATGTATAAATATTGGGACCTAAAAATTGATCTAACCTCTCCGAGACTCCCAGGGGATCTTCCAATAAACTTCCCATTTCTTTTTTAAATTCTCTAATATCTCCCGAATTAAGCGGGACAGACACATATCCCATACCGGGCTGTGGTCCCCCCATTGCGATTTCTCTGAGGGGGTACAATCCAGCGTCTCTTCCTCTTTGTCTCGTTTGGCTACGAGTCCTTACTCTGCTTTCCTCAGGTGAACTTGAAGCAGAGCTCGTTTCGAGGTCTGGAGCAGTTGGCAAAGGGGGTGTTGAAGGTCGCTGAGGTAGAGGTGGTGGAATATAAGGGGGGGGAGAAAGGGGGGTTTCTTCATCTCGATGTTTTTTTTCTTCCCCCTTTCTTTTCTCTCTTCTCCTTTAAAGGATACAAATTTACTCGTGTCTCAGAGCTTATCCATAAATAAGCATATTCGCTTTCTTCCAAACTAAAAGGCTCCTTTGAGTTCACATATATGTTTAAAGCCTGACAAATCCAATCCTCAAAGGACCCAAACACCGGCCAATAGAGATGATCTCTCCTTATCTCTTTTCCTCCCCAAACTTTCATACAATAATGAATCATTTTTGTTTTGTCTTTACCCCGCCTAGAGGGGTAATCTTTCCAATTTTTAATCATCAATCCTAGTGGACTATCCGGTGGTATCTGGGGAAACTCCTCCTGAGGTCCAAATCCACCCATGGRTCCAGAGGGCTTGCTTTTCCTCTGTCCCATCTTCTGGAGCGCCTTCTTTCTCACACACACGCGTTCCCCCTGTTCGTGGCCCAGTCCCTCGCGGKAAATGGGAACCGCACTACTAAGGGGTCCACACTCGCTTCGCCCGGTGGACTACTAAGTCCGATGGACGTCTCACACCAGCACACTCCAGGATACCCAACCCCAACCGAACGGCTAACCGGCCTATACTTACGCGTCCTGCGTCTTCGTTCGGTCTTCGTGCACAATTATGGGGTTACCGGTTTTTATTTGCTTACTTGCTAGATTTTAGGTTCGTCGGTAAAGGATTCGGCGTAGAAGCGCCCTGACAAGGGCCGCTTATCCAGCGGGGCGCCTCCCCTGCCAAGGACCTCAGGCCAAATTGCCTTTATCCGAGTCACGGCACCAGATTTGTTATATGTTTACCTGTCCAATTTGTCCAATTGAATGACAGAGACTGGCCAATTAGAAAATTTGGTTTATTACAGCAAGCGGCAAGTAAGCAAAACAGCGCTGGGCGGCCGGGGAGTCCTCTGCTCCACCAAAGGCGCACACCTGTCCCCGGAAAGTCTCTGGTTTTTAAGCTTTTTTTTTTTGCCTTTTTTTTTTTTCTTTTCTTCCGGTATGGGCGTTTTCTCGTTTTCTTCTGCTAGATGCTCTGCGTCTGCGCGTACTGTTGCTAGGGGGTCGACTGCATTCTTCCTTGTCTCCTGGTGGTCGTCGGGATGAAGGCTCAATGTCTTCCTCTTGTCACGTTCTCCATGTACTCTGCTCAACTTGTCTTTCCTGACTTCAGAACCATTATCTCTTGAGACAATGTGTCCTAACTACCCACATCCCGTTGGGCAAGTTCTATTTTCCTGTACTTGTCCTSATCATTTGTTGCTTAGCAGCTAATCCTTATTTTYGACAGACTGTTAATTTCAKGATTTATCACCCTATTTGAACAGATCTTACAATACACATTGATTACAATGATGATTTAAAAGTTTTTGTCAACAATTTACAATCTTTTACTCATTACACTTGGACACGGTGGGACTTGGCACTGTAAGGCTGAACCTTGTCTGTGCAGGAGACAGGGATTTACTTACTTTGAAATCCAGAGAAAGGAGCTGAGAATCAGCACAGATGCTTCTATCTCCTGCTTAGAAAGCTGGGTGTGCTCATCAAACACCAAAATTCAGCAAAACAGCATGCTGGCATTTGTGATTCTCTCTGCTGGAGAGAGGATGTCAGATAATGAATCGTTTTTAATTAAGTTGTGTACRTCCAGGAAAATGTGTTCTTGGGGTGCATTTTAACTTTACTGCTCTAATGATGGGTCCTGATACAAAGATAACAAAAAGAAAAAGAGGATTATTTCAGAAATAATTCTTACACATCTTCTACTTGAGAAAATACACCCTGGAAGATCTCAGGTAGGTACAAAGCTGAAAACACAACATTGTAGGAATTTAGTAAGAAAGTAATTCTCACAGCTTGGGTAAATTTACTAGTAGAACTATAATTATTAGTATGACTACAGTGTTTTAATCTGTTCTCATTTAGGTAAACTCCTAATCAGACTGCAGCTTCTGAATTTTTTAAGTAGGTCTTTGAAGTTTCTTATGTTCTCTGCCATAAAGGAGTCTGTTAAAGTATTAGCTCTCCTGCCCAGTAATTTCATCCGTAAGAACTCATAATGAGTGACGCTTAAGGAGGCAAAACTATCCAATTTTGTGTCTTGGGAATTTTAGGGTTTTTAAATTAATTTTTCTGAGACTTAGGGGGAAAAAAATTCTGGTTTTGCCAGCCCTCCATCGTTGTACCTTAGAAACACCCGTTGTCTTTGGGAGCTGGTTTTATTAACAACAGCAGCAGAAAAGAAAGGGGGGAAAAAACCCCGGGCTTCAAGGAAACCTTTTCTGTCCTGGTCCCAGGGCTTTCACGTCGGGCGAGGAGGTGGCACGGACGGTGCGGTGGTGTCACCTGGCTGTGGGGCGCTGTGAGTGTGGCCGAGCTCCAGCCGTCCCCCCCCCCCCCCGCCGCCGTTGTCCAACCTCCGCTGCTCGCTTCCCGGGGGGCAGAGGGGAAGGGCGAATCATGCCCTCGCAATGTTTGCAAACGTGTCAAAGCTGGGCAGGAAGGTGCTGCTTCATCTTTCACGTCTTGCTAGGTACCAGAGTAAAAACCTGGAGAACAGGAGCATGGGGCTTGGCCAACGAAACACCAGGTGTGTGGGTACCTTTGGCAGAATTACAAAGTGGAGCTGTCAGTAAGCGACCGTAAAACAAGAAGGCTATTGTAACAGTCTGCGCCCAATTACTTAGGTTTTTCTGGTTCAAAAAATGCTGATCTGTCTTTGGGAAGTCATGCTGAAGGGCTTGGAAAAATGTGCTTTCCCATATTTCTTTTCACAACCCAGAAGGCAGCAGGAAGCTTTTGTTTCTTAGCTTGTGCCTCTGGCCTGCTAACGGGGGTTTCCCAGATGTATGCTATCAAATAGATGGCAGTGCAAGTGAGATAGGATTTTGGTTTTGCTTATGCTTTGGTTTCTATTTTTAAATTATTTTCCCAGTAATAAAAAAAATCCACAGATAATCTAACATCTGATAGTCTGAACATAGAAAGCTGATGCTGGAGGATAACCCTGTGCAATTGTAAATATTGAGGCCAAAAGCGTGCAGGTGTGCTTTCTAAAATAGCACGTATGGAGATTAAGGGCCGTATCTTCAGAATATTTGCTTGTAGTGCTGAGGAAACACAAAGTCAGGAGCCTGGCTTTTGTGGATGCCTGGCTGTCTCCTGCACCAGGGACCTGAGTCATCTATGGACCACGTTTTAGGAGGAGAAGGAAGATGTGTGCATTGGGGAGAGGGTGTTGATACTTTTCTTGCACTCAATGACAGCTCCCCTTTACGTGGATAAGAGCAGTAATTTTTCGTGTAGAACAGGCAGCYGTTTTCCGCTATGGTTTTTGGAGCACGGGTGGAACACTTTTTTGTAGCATGCCTCTCTTGTGCTTTCTTGGAGCCGGTGCTTTGTGGCCGCTTGCCCGTCCTGCGGTGCAGCAGGAGCGGGGGCTGTGGGCCCATCAGTCCCACCGCCGGCGCGTCCCGGAGCAGCCGCACAGCCAGGCATTTCTGCTTTGACAGAGAGGAGGAAAAGTTTCAGGTTGGAAGGAGCCTCTCAGTTAAACTAACCTATGTAAAGCATTGTGTTGTTTTCTTCTTCAGCTAAAGCTTGATTATAGATACTCAGACCAAAAATTAAAATACTGTTTATTTGCAATGCTCTGTTTCCTTAGCAACTCTCTTCCGTTTCCTTTAGGGTAAAACCATTGAGAGTCTAACCTCCTCACAGGACTTTTGCCCAGACGTGGAATTTTTTTGGCATTTGTTTATTTATCGACGGGAGGACGCCGTGGTTTTTGCCGGTCTCTAATTTGAGAATAACTGTGGTTCTTGTGAAGGAGCTTGAGCTGAGCGTAGGCAGGTGTTGGGCAAGCGTCCCAGCRCAGGTCTGCTAGCCAGCACTCCTGTCAGTCCAGTCCTTCCTTGTTTTTTGGCAGGGATCGCAAATTGCACAATATGGGCGTTTATTTATTTATTTTAACAAAAACTCATACGCTTAGGCTTGAAGCAAGGTTTGGGCTGGAGTGTCAAGAAGCAAAAGGCCCGTGGACCTTTCCGATGGTGTTTTTTTAAAGTTGTCAGTGAGCTCTCTCCTAACGTGGTGCGTTAGCTTTGTGGCTATGGCTTGGGATGCAGGGTTGGTCTCTGAAGGTAGATAGGTAATCACTTCTGGTTGCTTCCTTCCCTTTGCTTTGGGTTTTGGGTTTTTTTTGTCAGCTGAGCTCTTCCTTGGAGGTAAAACTGTTGTTTCTGTGGGGCTTTCCCCAGGAAACCATAATTAGGYAAGAGAAAGTGAGAGGGTTTTTCTGCCAGGCCGCTAAAAGAGCAGTGAGTGGTGGGATCGATCGCCAGCCCATCCCAGCCGCAGCAAGATCTGCTCGTTCCCCCGCAGCACGCGGGGATGGCATGGCTCCACGGGGGTGACATGTGCCAGGCAGGCCCCTGCTCCTCTTGGATGTGGTGCTCGTGCTTCAGGGGGTGTTCCTGCCCTCCTGGTTAGAGCCGAGGGCAGCGCACAGCCACTCCTTTCACAGTAGGTGCGTGGTTTTGCTCTGGTAAGTGGGGAAAAATGACTTGCAAAGCCCTATAGAAAAAGAGACAGCTTGATTAGAGGTGTTACTTTGAAAATGAAGAATTTTTCACTCCACTGAGGAGGATGAGTAGGTCACTATACAAAAGTGGCTGATTGGGTTGTTCTTCACCCCATGCTTTTTTCATAAAATTTCTTCTCGTTGCTGTTCTTGGTTCAAACCCCCATGCAGTGGCAGCAGTCGGAGGTGTATGGAGATTGCCATGAGCCTGAGGGGTTTTGAGCCTCTCTGTCACTAACTATTCAAGGCGGATCTGGATGTCCTAGGACATGAAACACTGGAGACAACTGGCACCTTTTGACAGCCAGGTCTCCTGAAGATGGGCCGGTAGTAGTATCTGTGCATAAGGGGTTGAAGACACGTTGGCTCAAAACTGAGCATTAGAGGTCATCCTTTCCTCTATTTTTGGTATATTTCTGATGTGCAGCAGTGGGGGAAGAGAAACATTTCTCAACTCGTAAAAGTAAGGAGGAGGATGTTAGTCCTAAAAGTCTTTTTTAAACTTGTATACTAAACCAACTGGCTTTCAGTTTGACTGTTTCCCTTCCGTTATGGTTGAAGGGAAACTGGACATTTCACAACATAAGTAGTTGCTTGCTCTTCAGATTAMTCATTTGTTTTTTGTGTATAAAATAACATACAAAAAGTTATACGTATGTGTGTATACATATCTTATGTATGTATGTATTTTTTAACCAGGTGCAAAATGACTGCTCAAGTAACACTGGAGGATGCCTTGTCCAATGTGGATCTCTTGGAAGAATTGCCATTGCCAGATCAGCAGCCATGTATTGAACCCCCGCCATCATCTCTGCTTTACCAGGTGTGTTGTCATCGCAGGAAAAAGAGTTTCTCCATTTCCCATTGCTGTTAAGAAAAAGAGTATGTGCTTTTCAAAAAAAACCCAAAACCAAACCCAAAGTCTGTTTATATTTGCAATATATATAAAAATTCTTTTCCCTACCAAGGATTAAATTCTGCATTTTGCTTCCTCTGCAGCCAAACTTCAACACTAATTTTGAAGACAGAAATGCATTTGTCACTGGCATTGCAAGATACATTGAGCAAGCTACAGTCCATTCTAGCATGGTAAGTAGATGTTCAGATACATACTTCTGTGTTAACTTGGAATAAAAGGAGAGGAACATGTCTTTTTGCATTTCATTATAAGAATTGTGGTCACAGAAAACCAGAAACCAGGTTACCTGCAACACTTCCAGGAGGCAGTGAGATGAAAAAGTGTGTGGCTTTTCTTTTTTCGTACATGTACTCCTTGATAATTTTGAAATGGTCTTTCTTCTTGATCAACCAATGTTGCTCAAAAGTTTCTTGCTTTCGTTGTGCATTTTTCCAGTATTCTGAGGTGAGTTGGTTGTATTGACAGGTAGCTGCTGTAACTTGAGTGAAAAATTACCTTCCATCCTCCCAAATTTCCACTACTTCCCTGTCAGTTTAGTGGTGTTGAAGGGTTTTTGTTGGCTTCCTCACTGTGGAGTGTGTATATTAGTGGTTTATTGGCATGCTTTTGTGTAAGGTATTCTGTGGTTTTTAACAGTTCCGCAATATAAGATAAGACTTCATACTAGTAACTCCATTCACCTCTGCTGATGCTGTTGCTGTTTTGGGACACGAGATTTCAGGCTGCAAATGCTGGTCTGTACTGAACTTGTCGTCGTTTCATGGCACTCTTGGAAAATGAGGAATAATATGTCTTCTAATTCTAGAAGCCAATTCACAAACAGTGGAATAGGCAGGTTAAGCACCTGATTACATGCTACTGAAAATTATGTAAATTCACACCAGTCTACTCTTAAAATTATCTGGCAACTCCTTAACCTGTTTTGATTGTTTGGATGTTGTAGGCCTTCTCCTTTGACATGTAAAAAAGGGTATTGCTCTGCATGTGCTGACTTTTGTCCTTGACCATTCCATCTGCAGTACCCAAGTTTAAAAAGAAAAACAAACACCCCACCCCCTTCAGATTAGCATTTTTATTTATAGATCACAGTGTCTTTAGTTTTGGGAAGAAAGAACAACACAAAAAATCTGATCTGGGGAGATAATATTTTTTGTCATTAGGTAGGCATAATTGCTGCAGTTGTTGATTAGTGATCTGCTAGGCGTTTGTTGGCTTATGTGGTATGAAGATGATGATGTCAATTCTCCCAGAATTAGGTTGGTTGCTAAAACAGATGACTGAGAATAAATGAAATTTTTTTTAGCTGTTGGATTGTAGGCAAGCTGGACATCAGTAGCTGATCAGCTCTAATACATGTAATATGCCAGCTGAGCCTATGAATGATGGTAATATTATTTTACATRCATACAGTATGATGTATCATTCAGCTTGCAATATATTTGTGTTTGTACATATATATTCTGATAAGAGAAATAGGTTTGTTTGGACAAGGTTTTGGAATGATGGAAGACAGGTGGATTTAACCCTTTTGTATTACAATGCCTAATTATGTTGAGCGTCTTTCTTACAGAATGAAATGCTAGAAGAGGGTCAGGAATATGCAGTCATGTTATACACATGGAGAAGCTGTTCAAGAGCCATTCCTCAGGTAAAGGATGAAAATTAAACTGTCATGCATCATGTGAACTTCTATCTTGTTTTGGTATGGAGTTGCACGGATATAGCTTTATCAAGGAGCTATGAAATGTAGTCTACTTTGACTCCTGAATAGGCAAGCTGGGCATGCCATAGGGTCTATTAGCACTTGGGGACTGGTTGGTCTCTTTTTTTTTTTTTTTTTAAAGGGAGCTATAGCAATACCTCATGGGTTTTGTGTTAATCTTACTGATTGGTTCAAGAGTAGTATAGGGGTAATGTGCTCTAGAAGGAAAATCTTTGATTGTCAGATCTGTTTGAGGTAAAAGTTTAATTAATTTCATTCAAGAGAGTGGACCCCCCCCAACTTAAGTATTAAGTTCAGAACAGGTTTAACAGGTGGCATAGCATGTAATAATTACAATTCAGGTTAAACATTTAAGTTTCTAGACATCCGAGGTAGTAATATTCTGAATGTCAGAGCTACACAGTGTTTTATTGATCTGTATGCAAATTAAAACCCTGTGAATAGGTGAGAAGTCCATAGGCAGCCTCAAGTGTCTGGGAATAGTTGTACAGTGGTGGGGTGGGAAGAATATTAAGATGCATCAGAAAAGTGAACAAAATTGTAACCGTGAGCTGACACCTGCCTGCTTTATAAGGAGTTTGTAATGCAGTTATTTTTGTACTGAAATGGAAGGAAGGCTTATCCTGTGGTTTAAATATTTAGAGTGTAAATCAGGTAATCTCTTTTAATTTCTGGTTTTGGCCCTATTTAGTGCATGACTTTCAGCACGTGGCTTAATAATGTGGAAAGAATATTGTCCTAACCATACAGAGGTGTTTGAAAACTAAATTATTTGCTGTGAGGTAATAGAAAGAAAAATCTTAGTTTTCTTGTTTTTTTGTTTTTTTTTTTACCACACAGAGTTAATCTTAGAAGACTAGCATAAAATTACCAAAACTGGCAATTTATGCCTTAAGTTTGTCTCTTCAGGATGATAATACATTTTCTCAACTTGTCATTGGAGATCTTCGTTTCTGAGGCTTTATCAGGAAAAGTTTCAAGTCTAATGATCTCTTTAATTGTCCTCAGGTCAAGTGCAACGAGCAGCCTAACAGAGTAGAAATTTATGAGAAAACTGTGGAAGTTCTGGAGCCAGAAGTCACAAAACTGATGAATTTTATGTATTTTCAGGTAAAAGGAATGGAAACAAAATTTGTCGGTAGGCTTGTATTTTTATAGTCCTATTTTGTATGCTTGATATTGTGTGCTCAGATACTGAACCTAGTCATTATACTTTGAAAAAAAAAAACCCCATGTTGTCTCACAGAAGGTGAGACTTTCTAATGCCTATCTTAAAAACTTCAGGTGATCTCCATTAAGACTTCCAGCATAAAATCAAAGATAATTGCATATGGTCCCTGCGTAGCACATGGGCACAGTTCTGGCACTTTAGGAAGAAAGGAAATAGAAATRTAATATGTTTCACATCTATCTATAAAAGCATCTCGGCACAGAAACCATTTGTTGGGGGGTGAGGGATCCGCAAGTCTGGACACCAGAGCAGCAGGTGCAGCTTTGCTGTGGAAATTCATAATTGAGGCAAGCTAACCCAGTTGTGACCTGCCAGCCACCCGAGCTACATGGGCACTGGAGAATAGCAGTCTGTCTTGCTTTCTCCTCCCGTGCTGGCAGCTTGCCATTTGGTTCAATGGACTGAGGGTGCTTCCAGGCATTATTCGGAGGGAGCTAGAGCCCGTGAGCCCTGGAGCACGCAGGAAGAGGAGACTGAAGGAAATGTAATATTTCCTGTCGTCTTCCCCAACTGGCGGATCTTACTGACTACGAACAATCTCCTTTTGTTCAAGGAGACTAGTGCTCTAAAATCAGAACAGATTCCTCTCTACATTCAAAGTTGCTGTCTTTTTTGTACTTGTAATCTCCATCTCAGATGGCCCCGATGTGCGCTTGGAAATAAGCCCTCAAATAAACACGTGGCAGGATGATTTTGCGAGTTGGCGTGTGCTGCTGTTAATCAATGTGCTGTGGGGTTTTTTTGTTTTAAGAGAATATACCTATAATCTGCCTTTAATGCATATACGCTTTCTCACTAAAGAAGGTGAGAAAGGTGAAATTGCTTTTTTCAAAGGGATTTTAAACTTTTATGACTTTAATCTGCAAAGAAGAACCTTGCCCCTTGTGCCAGGCAAGCTCTGTGGCAAAAATCACCGATGACACTTGTAGCACACAGCAAGTACACAGAGGTGGAGCTGGGAAGTCTGTGCTGATGCCTTGTTAGCCTTGCATGCTTTAAACATTTTTCTGCTTCAGTGGCGCTTTTCATTTGACCAGCTCCAGTTACACRATGAAACTTTTTTCCTTGAAACGTCACGGCTTTTACTCCCTGTTTCTTCTCTTTTTTGTCCCTATTAGAGAAACGCGATTGAACGATTTTGTGGGGAGGTGAGACGCTTGTGCCATGCAGAGAGGAGGAAGGACTTTGTGTCTGAAGCATATCTGATCACTCTGGGCAAATTCATCAACATGTTTGCAGTGTTGGATGAGTTGAAAAATATGAAGTGCAGCGTGAAGAACGACCATTCAGCCTACAAGCGGTAAGTGGCAAGGAGCAACAGGACCYGGGTTTCTGCTGCCAGGATACAGGCCTCCCAGGAGATGGCAGCAGTTGCTCTTTTTCTGACAGCTTTCTCTTCAAAAGTAGTCCCTTCACGTGTGGGACAGATTACCTTGAAACTAGCGATGCATTGACTGCAGTTAGGCAGTTGAGTAAATCTATTTTCTTTATGCTGTTCTTCCAGCAGCAAAAGGTTCTTCTGCCCTTTAATGCCAAGCTGTCAAATACTTCTGTCTTGGTGTGCGCTAAACGTAATGGATATACTTTGCTCAATAAAGCTTTTCTTTTTAAGTTTGAGAGAAAACCGGCTTTCTGGTCGTTTGTGCCACTTCTGTTCTATTCTATTCTGCTCTTTTTTTGGCATCCACTTTTGTAGCTGAGAGTTGTTACGCTTGATCTTAAGACATTTCAGCTTTGCCGTTCAAGGTCGTCGTGACCGCAGGTGTATCAGGGAGGGGAGGAGGGTGGGTGGGATATCAGTGGCCAAGTTTTGTGCTTCAGCTGCCAGATGGTATCGGGTGTCTTTAGTCGAACATGGTGGTCAGAGCAGCAGGAGAAGACAGTCTTTATGCCAGCTGTAGCATCTGTGATCTTTCATAAAGAAAACCATTCAGGCAATGACTAGCCAATTTTATCTGTGCTGCTTCCACTTACATTAGATTTAATTTCTACCTCTACCAGTAGTTGCCTTTTGTAGTTGTTGTTGTGCCTGGAAACCTCTTAAACTTACTTGGTTTGTGTTTTTTTTCTTTGGAGGTGTGCTTCTGGAGAACGAACTCTGTTTTCTGGAAGGCTGACTTTTCCTGGGTCGTTGTGTGGCTTGCATCTATARAGCCACTGCTGCCCCCATCAGTTGAGGGATATACCCAATGGTTTTTGCGTTGGGTTGGATTGGGTCTTTTAACTAGGGTGCAGTGAGGATTTGGGATTGGAAAACAGTTCATTTGGGATAAATTAAATCCATATCTCTCTTATAGTGAACTTTCACCTTTCTTTTCAGCTATTTTCCGAAAAAGCCTTCCCTTTACCTTTATGAAACAGGCTCTTGACACAGATTTGTCGAGTCCATAGCCTGTGTTTTGATACCTCACTTTTATAAAGCTGTGGCAAAAAAAGTACTGGCTGTGTTTGCCAAGTTCTCTTTCTGATTGATTCAGGAGTTTGGAGGTGGGAGACGCACTGAGGTTGACAATCCTGTATGAGCAGTGAATGATACACCATTGTACTGGCAGTTAAAGATGTGCTGACAACTTACAGTTGCCCTGGTAGATTTGGGGACGAGTGTGATTCTATTGAGAGGGGACGGATTTGGTTACAAGCAGTCCTGCCAAAGGGAAATACTGTTTTTTCTTCTGTTTTCAAAGAGCTGCTCAGTTCCTGCGGAAAATGGCAGATCCTCAGTCCATTCAAGAATCTCAGAACCTCTCCATGTTCCTTGCCAACCACAACAAGATAACACAAGTAAGCTTTAATTGTCTTTTTGCAAAATACCTAATGCTTTACAAAACTTTTAAAATAAAACTCTTCCAATTTGGTACTAACTGTTGTTCCCCAGGGTGTATAACTAATTGACTAATATMCTTTTCTGCTTTTTTTCCAGTCTTTACAGCAGCAGTTGGAAGTGATTGTTGGCTATGAAGAACTGCTTGCAGATATTGTAAATTTGTGTGTGGACTACTATGAGAACAAAATGTATCTAACACCCAGTGAGAAACATATGCTTTTGAAAGTAAGTTTCTTTCTGGTACAAAATTAAAAAAGAATTGTTCAGACTGGACACAGATGTCTGAATTCCTGTGGTTTTTTTTTTTATTTTGCCCTTTTTTTTTAAAAAAAAAGGCGAACCAGATTAACCAAATAAATTATTTCTTTTTTTTTCTTCTCCATTGTCTTTTTATTATATTGCATGCTAAATCTATTTAGAAAGTTTCTAATCCATTTTTGTTTTTCATAAATTTAAGTTGACCCAATTGAATTGCAGCCTTGCTAGGAAACCAGTTCTATGGAATTGTGTTTCTATGAAGTATGACAACAGAAAGGAGCCACAACGTTTTATTTTTAGATATGTGGCAAGTTTGTATAAAAAGCTTTTGGAGGTGAGGCTGTGTATCAAATATTTCAGGGAACAAGTAGCTTAAAATTAGGATTAGTAAGTAGGTAAGTTTAGTTAGCTGGAATATGTACATGTAATAAGAAAGTGCTGGGCAATAGGAAGCATGGTTGATCTTATTAGCTACATGTCTTGCAGTGGAAGAAAAGGTATAGGGTGAGAATTAAAAATTTGCCTCATGACAAATATTTTGAGTCACTTCAGTGTTTAGCTTCTGAAGAGCTCTGTTTATTAGGACCAAGTGGAAGCATCCTGAAACAATACATGAACTCTAGAACATTTGCGATCTGTCTGCAGGGATGTTCAACGTGGCTTTTGTATTTAGGCCTTTTGTTTGRTAAATGTGCGCTTAGAAGACATTAAGTGGCTAGTGCTCAGCTCCTGCTATTGTAAATAGTGAATTACAACTTTATATTAATGAATAACTTGGACAAAATGTAATTAGATTTTTTTTTGGATGCTTCTGAGCTCTTGCACGTATAATTCAGAGATATGCTGAAAGCGATAAAAAGCAATAGCTCAGAGATGTTAGATCTAAAATTCTGTTACAGATCAGTTTGCACATACAGAATTTTAATAAAATGGAAGTGAAAAAAAACCATCTAAAATTAGCCAGACTATAGTTTCAGTGAAATTTTTTTTGTATGCTAAACCTTTATACAAACAAGTAGCATCTTTTAAGGATAAGTGATCAGGCTAATGTTAATGTAAAAACTACTAATATACATATAATAAAAGAATACTACAGAAATGTATGTATTTGAAAATACATTCTGTTTGGAGGAGGTGGGTGTTTCAGGACTGTGTTTTTTTAAATATTACTTTTTTTTTAATGATATGAAGAATGGTCTTACTGCAGCAGGTTTTTACCTCTGAGGTCCTTTTGCAGAGAGGTTTGGTTTTTTTATTTTTCAGGTTATGGGCTTTGGATTGTACCTGATGGATGGAAGTGTCAGTAACATCTATAAGCTGGATGCAAAGAAAAGGATAAATTTAGCCAAGATAGACAAATTCTTTAAGGTTAGTTAAGATGTGATCTTAATATGAGATTTTAAAGGTAATTCCCCTTGCATTTTAAATATAATCAAAGAGAATAACGATCACTTTGGACTATAATATGGGTAAATAATGGTTTCCTTTCACTAAGATTTGTGTTTAATAATTTATCTAATCTGATTTATTCCCTGTGTACAGCAGTTGCAGGTTGTCCCACTGTTTGGTGACATGCAGATTGAACTTGCAAGATACATTAAGACCAGTGCCCATTATGAGGAAAATAAATCCAGGTAAGGGGGAGAAGGAAACAGAGGGGAGCATCTGGGCTGGGGAAAGTCAGACCCTTGGAGTGTATTTTCATAATCATCCRTTAGTCTGTGGGTGTGTGGTAATTACTTTAATACGATCTTCACTTTGGTCTACTTTTTGGTGTGGGTATTTCACTATTAATGTACTTCATGTAATAGATACAACTAAACAAACAAGTTGTTTAAAGACCTTTCTATGGTGCTGAGCTCATTCTTGCATCTGTGACATTTCTTATCACCTGGGCTGGAGGAAATGAATTTTATCTTACACTAATTTCATTTTTATTTTTTCCTTTAAATATGAAACTTTCTTTAAAAGAAATGAAGGATTTTACTAAGCAAGGTGAGCAGTGCATGGGTAAATAGGCATGTGTATATTGTATATGGAGCAGCAACTTAGCTTGTCTCCCCCCTCTTTTTTTTTTGGCTAGGTGTGCAGCACAGCAAAATAGCTGGAAAATGCAGCCAGATTTTTACATAAATGGTTCCGTGTTTTATGGTTATTGCTTTGTTTTAGTGAACGTTTCCATGCTCCTCCAAGACCTTCCCTCCATGCAGTTACATGAATWTAGAATGTAGTGCTTTGCATTTTAATTCCTGCAGAAAAAACACATAACCTGCATGTAATTGCTAAGAGAAAATCAACAGCAGTGGGCCTACTGAGCTACTAAAAATATGAGGCTACTTAACATGACATTCTTGGTAGCATGTCTTTTGTGTCCCTCTTGGTAACATGTTGATAGTATTTAATAATGCTTTTTTTTTTTTTTTATAGTTGGGAGCATACTGTAGGCTCTTCATAGTTAAAGAAGAATAACAAAAAAAAATTTGAAGGTAGCTAGATGTATCTTGCAGCCTATACCTATACTTCTGCCCTGCCTTTCAATAATTTTTTGTCCTGTCCTGAAGTGTATGCTCCTGAAGAGAGATGCCGGTTTGTATTTCATAGCAGTAGCCTTTAAAAAAATACAGAAAAGAAAAGAAAAAAGTTTTTTTTTAAAG
Organism: Oceanodroma leucorhoa; assembly: GCA_030449065.1. Lineage (NCBI taxonomy): Eukaryota > Metazoa > Chordata > Aves > Procellariiformes > Oceanodroma > Oceanodroma leucorhoa. The sequence goes on from JASVER010000062.1 coordinate 2,950,324, forward strand.
ACTTGGAGGAAGTGCTGTTTGAACTCAGAAGGGCAGTCCATCACTAATGGATTGTGCAGGGTCAGAGATAGAGGTGTGAGGAGAAGGAAGATTTTTTTTAAAAAGTCATGCATTGTGGTTCTTTCTTTGCAGTATTAGTTGTACTGTTTATTGCCTAAACTGATTTAGGTAAGTTTTTTTTGTCATCTGAAACAGATGGACATGCACATCTTCCAGCAGCAGTCCCCAGTACAATATATGTGAGCAGATGATCCAAATCAGAGAAGACCATATGCGTTTCATATCAGAACTGGCTCGTTACAGCAACAGTGAGGTGTGTGGGATTAGAGCTACTCATGCAAATTTCACGTCACTGATTAACAGGTTTTTTTAAATATCTGAAGAGCAGGTAAACCTCAGGCTAGGTAAATGACAAAGCTTGACCACCTGAATCAAGAAAAGCTGGCTGCAGGGCTAATACCCAGTCTCTGCATGATATTTACACTATTTAAATTTAAAATAATAATGATACATCATACAAACTGTGGTATCTCTCTGTCTGTCTAGGATATATATCCTAGAGCTTCTGGCATGTCTCTTTTGGAATAAGTTGTCTAGCCCTTCATCCAAATGGGTGCTCATAGCAGTTTAAATGAAACTAAAAGTTAAGAGATTAAAAAAAAAAAAGCATACGCATACACACATGTATATAGAACCTGTAACATATATGTTATATATATAATTAGTGTCTTGAATTCATCTGCAAAAATATTTTGGTGATTAGGGATACCAGTGGTTTCCATCATTTGACCAAAAATCTGCGAAGTTTAACTATGTAAGTCTATGGAAGAAAAAGCTGATATTAATGCAGGTGTTGGTACATATGCTGTACTAATGCTTAAAAGAAATCTATGTAGAAATTTGGCTATGAATGCTGAATACAGCATGTTCTCATATGGGTTTGGGTTTTTTTTTTGTTGTTTAATAATGTTCTAGGTGGTGACTGGATCTGGTCGACAGGAAGCTCAAAAAACAGATGCGGAGTATCGGAAGCTCTTTGATCTCTCTCTCCAAGGCCTGCAACTTCTCTCCCAGTGGAGTGCACATGTCATGGAAGTGGTACGTTATGTGGGGAATAAACCAGATGAAAAAGAGGCAGCTTGGTGAGGTTGGACAGGCTTTGCTTCAATGGAATGAAAAATGTGTGTTGTGTTTTGTTCCCTTAATTCCCCTCTTCCTTCACTTCTTTTCTCCTCCTGCTCCAAACCACATTCTCAGAGGAAGGCACATGAAGTTCTCAGAGGCTAGGAGTAATGTTGCTGCTTTGAAGATCCAGTAGCGTGTAAAATCTCATACAGTACATTCAASTTGTTTAATGGATAGGTGATCACGTGTCAGCCTTGACCAGATGTTTTTATGTTGCTCTTGATACGTACATTTTGTAGACTAAGACTTCATTATTTTCCTCTAAACATTGTTTAAAATTATATTGTTGGAAATATCCATACCAACATGCAGTCCCACAGGAGGTGATAGAACAGCTTCAACTGGGTATGTTTAGACATCATCGCTTAGTAAACTGAAGCATGTAAGGTCTTAACCAAAGACACAAAAATGGATCAAAAGACTCCCACTGGCTTTAGATTAGGCCTTTAGTCAAAAGGAAAGTAAATGCAGGGAAATGAAAAATTGAGAGGAGAYGAGGGAGGGGAAATAAAGAACCTGCAGAGTTGTTTCTCTATATTTTAATAATTCATTTTGAAAACAGATGCCAGTTAGAAAAGTGACTGTGTTTTTTCCAATAAGAAACTGCTTCAAGCAGAAATTGAAGAGGAAGATGCAGGAGTCCTTTTTATGCTGCAGACACCTAGATAAAAGCTGCATGTCTTACCTGCACCAAATCATGTTCTACGAAGGGTTGAAACAGATGATGTATTGTGTGAGAGAAGCCAGACTTGCTCCTCCTCTGCCTCTGATGTCTGAGCATCAAGCCATTTGCACTGTGTCAATCCAGTGCTGTCACAGCGGGCACAGCTAGAGACCCAGTTTTCTTTCTCTTCTGTATTTTTAACTGCCTCTTTTGAAAGCCAGTAGAATGAGTGATGCTTTTTCCTGTATTATCCTATTCCTCTTTAAATCAACAGTGTGTTTCATGGTGAAAATCTTGTTCTCCTTTTCTCCTCCCTAAGAGAGGCTGCTGTCATCTATTTCTGGCCGCTACAACTCCCAGACTTGCTCCCTTTATTTCTGTCATTGTAAATCGCTGCATTCAGGCTCTCTCTTTACAGTGACAATCTTGCTATTTTATTATATCTTTGTAGAAATTATATTTTATTATATCTCTGTAGAAAGTTTCTTGTTCTTAGGTCTGTTTTTATCCTCCCAGTTCTAGAACAAACTTTCTCTGAGGACCACAGCAGGTTTTTTTGCCTATTATCACTGCTTTTCTTTGTCTTTCTGATTTGTATGGATTCTCTTAAGTACTTCTCATGTAAGTTTGTGTTCACCTTCTCCCTGTCTTCCCACTGAGAATTTATTCTGATCTGGAGTATCCTACTTACTTACTCGTCTTCTGCATTCACTCAGTATCCATGAACCTTGTTACATTTATCATGTTCAGATAAAAAGTTTCAGCATACATTTGATGTCCAAGTTAACCCTGTGAACTTAATGCCCCCAAAATTCTTCATCTTTGTTTAATAATTTCCCCAGTGTCCTCTTTGTAGCCCTTAGGTTGTGGGGTGTGATGCTATTCTTTGCCATAGGTAAATCAGTGCAAATATTAATCCATTATAGTAGGCAAATTTATATTGCTCTATAATCTAACACTTATACAAAGATAATATCAACCAGACCTTACTATTCACTGAACTCAAACTGTGAGAAAATTGTATTTGAATGTGACTAGGATTTTTCACTAGATGTACCCCGATGGAATTAGATCAGCCTGATACTGCCCAGGAACATTCTGAGCTGTGTTTGCAGTGACTGAAAAGGCAGTATTTAAGAGAAATGCATGCTGTGCAGATGATATCGTCACAGATACAGCTATTTCCACACCTTTAATCCTAGTAAACATAAAAAAAAAAMCCAAAAAACTGTGTAGTTTTCCAGTTGTCTTTTGAATTCTAATTGTGAATATTTGGCCAAATTGGAAGCTTCTCTTTTTGTGTGTGGGTGTGATGGATTTTTTTGTTATGCTCTGAGGTCTCTCTGTGTCTCTGGTGCTTGAAGTGGAGAAGAATCTTTTGCCTATGCTAGCATTTAGTCAGCAAAAAATACCCTGAAGTGCATTACCTGCTGAGTGCATTTTTTGAGCTAATACAGGATTGCTGGCTTTCAAGAAAATTTGTTAGGCAAATTATTGTTTGGCATTTCCATTAGATAGTAGTTTCAGAATTTATGCAGGTTTTGAGAATAGTACCAAATATTATTTTTCACATATTCTTGAAAACACTAGAGTATTTCTTAAAGCATGTTATTTGTGTCCAGCTATGTTTGGTGTTTCTCAGGCCTTTTTCTCCCCCCCCATCTTTTTTCTCCTTATTTTGCTGTGTGATCTACAGTATTCATGGAAGCTGGTACACCCAACTGACAAATATTCTAATAAAGATTGTCCTGACAATGCGGAAGAGTATGAAAGAGCAACAAGATACAATTATACTAGTGAGGAGAAGTTTGCTTTGGTTGAGGTAAGATAAATTTTTTTTACAGGGATTTTCCAAAGATTAATTCTGTACAAAGGAGAACATTCTCTATAAGCATTTTCTATGCCCAGTGCAAAAAGATMGCATGCCCTGTGTTGACTCTGAAAGAGCATGTTTTCCTCCATTCATTCTGTAGGAGAAGCATAGAAAACTATCCTTTATCTTTTGGAACTTGTTAATTCCCCTTTTATCATTTTCTGTATTTAAAAAGGGCTTTTTGAACGATTATACAAACAAAATAAGAAAAATACACAATTTTTTTTTTTGCAGGTTATTGCTATGATCAAAGGTCTTCAGGTGCTGATGGGAAGGATGGAAAGTGTTTTCAACCATGCCATTCGCCATACCATTTATGCAGCTCTTCAAGACTTTGCCCAGGTCACACTTAGAGAGCCGTTAAGACAAGCCATTAAAAAGAAAAAGAACGTAATTCAGAGGTAACATTCTCGTTTCCATCTTCTCCTGTATTCTTTCCCCCAAAACTTACTAAATTTGTTCCAGAATTGCACAGCTGTTAAATTTTGCCTCTTTAAGTCTGTACTCCCCTACTAGTCTGCCTGGTATTCAAAGTTAGCTTGGCTAAGTATGTATTGGAGGTTGAAGAAGTCTGAAGTCTGGAGTCAAAAATGAATGGCTGCCAATGTGGCTACAGTAAGAGTCCAGGCTGTCTTGAGCCACTTAGGACTACTGCAGGAGGTCTTGTGTTGCCTGTAGTTTATTTTTATTTTAAGGAAAGGTAAGTACTGTAATACTGAAAGCAAGACTAGTATTTTTATTTTGAAGAAAGGTGTTACTGTCCACCTTCCTTATGATTCCAGTGTTTCCTCTCCTTGTGTCTTATGTTTACATCCCACCCCATAGTCTTTTATCTCTGCCCTCTTAGCATCCTGCCTTCTTTCTCAGCTTCTGCTGCTATTGGCTTAATAGCCTTACACTTATCTTCCAAGTGCTCCGTCTGCCCACACTGATTGGTGGCATTTCCCCATCTTATTTTTTTGTCCCTAATGGTTTGCTTTTAATCTTGACTTGTTTACCATTTGTTTACGCCCAGGTTTCATTGCAAAGCTCTTAGAGGTGAAAGTCTTTGGCTAATTAGGCTATAGCTAAATGCTCTGACTGCCACAAAAATACCATCATAAGCTAAAAATAAGCAAATTACTCCAAATTACCAAGTTTGCAGGGAGAGTCTTTTTGTCCCAGGGAATTCCTGCATTCCATGCAATAAGGAACTATTACTTTCATACCTGCTCGGATCTGGGAGGAGACATTTGCTTGATCATTCAGCATGCCACAGGATATGGCAGGCTGTTTCTGACAAGTATCTGAAGTCCAGTTCAGTATTTGGAGTTAGAAGTGTGAGGCTGTTTGTATAAATTCTAGCTGAATTCTGGAGTTCTGCTGGAAACAGGAATTCTATTGTTTCTTTTCATTTCAAGCCCAAATTGTCCCTCTTTAGTTTGGTTAATAATCTACTTTGATTGAATAATCTGCTTTTTGTGGTTTAGGAGAACAAAATGGCTTGATGCGCTTGCTAAGGATCCCAGAGGCAAATTCTTGACAAGTGACTTTTGTCGCTGGTGACCCAGTTTCAGAGGTCAGCTTTCTTCTGACAGAGGAGAAGGGCTCTGGACTATCCTTTTTGATAAACAGCGTGGAGTGATTGTTTTGTGGATGTGGCATTCCTGAAGTTGTTGGCAAAATTGTTTGCGGTTGCTCTGAGTTAGCCCGAGTTCCCGAATGCTGTTGCAAAGTTTCTGGGCTTGTGGAAGAGTGCTTAAAAAAGTAAAATAGTGTCCTCAATGTGCTTGGATGCATGCCGGTCTGAAGTGGTGTGAATTGTGTCCAGTGTTTTGCAGGCCATCAGAAAGACAGTCTGTGACTGGGAAGCTGGTCACGAGCCGTTCAATGACCCAGCTCTAAGGGGAGAGAAGGACCCCAAAAGTGGTTTTGACATCAAGGTCCCAAGGCGTGCAGTGGGACCCTCCAGCACTCAGGTATTTACTGTCTGGTGGTTGTGATATTTGTCAACAATTATTGCATGAAATGTTTTCTTTCTGGCCTGAACTATTTAAAAATTGCAGGGTTTTTTGGKTTTTTTTTAAGTGTTCAAAATCTACTCTGATTAGATTTATATTTACAAAATTATATATACTTAACCAAAATCCTCTGTCTGGGTTGCTGTCACTTTCTACACTGATGCATAATTTTTCCAAGTGTTCAATCTCTTTAATTTGACTTACTGGGAAGAAATATTTTCTCATTGAGCTCCTAATATTATTTAAATAATAATTTTGAACTATTTGAATGATTTCTTGACTGACTCCCATCTCTGGTATGGCTGGTGGGTGTTTTTTTTTTTTTTGCTAAATCCCATTATTCAATAGATGTCTATGTAGTTTTAAAACATGTTTAAAATATAAATGATTGTCTGTAAAATATGGGAGAGTTTTTGACTTCTGACAAGATCCCTCTTACTGTTCAGTAATGAATGATAAAGCTGCTCCCTAAAATCTATTTAATCTGCTGCTGCTGCTAAAACGAGGTATTTCAAGTGTGTTTTCTGTGATAGTCATTGAAATCCCATACCTAGATGCTCATTCTTGTTACCTCCATATAATTCTCTTTTTTCTTTGTGAACTTGTTTGGAGAGTGTATGGTCTGGTATTCATAGCTCATCTGAGAAAATGAGGTACTGAGCCCTTGGGGTGAAAAATGGAAGGCAACTGTGGTTTGTGAATAGAATATTTTAATCTGTGGGGAAGAGAGCATGTATGGATAATAATCTTGGGTAATAAAAAGTTGCTTAAATTGTGCTAAGATGGGTTTAATAAAGATTTTGGTTTGGGAATTGGAAACAAATGTTTTGATTTCTAATTTTCTGGGTGGAAAAAATTAAATATYACCACCAGTGTGCTTCTCCTGTGCTTGCTATGTTTAAGGGCTTCCTTTCACTGGCTGCAACAGGCTGTTTGGAGTACACGGTTCTGTCTGCTTTTTCTGCTCTTGGGCTGGCACACTTGTCTGTCTCAACTGACAGGAGGAAGGGGGGTCAAATATATCAATTTTTAGACAGATTTTTCTCAGTTTCATGCAGTTCTGAAATGGCTATGTATGAATTGGTAATATTTGGAAATCTTTGCGAAATCATTTGAGAAGCTAATGGCTCTCTAAGCATCCTCTGAAATTAAYGGCAACTTTTCCCTTCGCTTGAGGGAGCACCGGATTGCAGTGATTATTCTGAACGAAGAAACCTTTCTGTATGTCCTCCTCTGCATGCTGACTGTGCTGCTTTTCATTTTTAACAAACTAACACATTTTCTCTGCTTCTGTTTCCCCTTGCTTATTTACCCATGTGTTTTTATTAACGGATTCTCTCTCCCCTGCCTGCCCCTGTCTGTTGGTTTTTAGCTCTACATGGTTCGCACTATGACAGAGTCCTTAAACTCTGCTGAGCTGTTGAAGCAGCTCAAGTCTCTGGGATTGGAAAAGCTATTGCATGTGACACACAAGTTTCTGAGGCAGTCCTACATCTATCCACCTCTTTTAAACTTTGGTGGTAAGACATTACTTATTACTTTTCCTTTTGTGGTGATGTGAACTGTTCCACTGCAAATGGTCTGCTGCTAAGTGTCAGTGGAGGTCCCCTTGGCTTGGGTAGGCGTTCGTGCTGGTGCGTAGGCTAGCGTTGCATCTGTTCCTCTCGCCCGAAAGGCTTTTAACCACACAGTGTCAGTTTTCAATTTGGAGTGGAGCAGTCGCTTACTGATAGTAATTCTCAGTGTTGCTCAACTAATGTACCGTATGTATTTTCCTTTTTTCCCCCCCCTTTCCACCACAATTGTTTCCTTTAATGATACAGCTTTACATGGTGAGAACTATGTTAGAGTCCCTCATTGCTGACAAAAGTGGTTCCAAGAAAACCTTGAGAAGTAGCCTTGAGGGGCCCACCATATTGGACATAGAAAAATTCCATCGCGAGTCTTTCTTCTACACTCATTTGATAAATTTCAGTGGTAAGATATGTAGATGATCAGTGTCCAGCTTAGCATGTCCTAACACCTCTAACACGACCTGGAAAATGTTTCCGATTGCCTAAGCCAACTTACCTTTGGTTTATTTATTAAAAGCCTTGGTCTGTCCAAACTTTTTCTGAGACTTGATATTCAGTATTGTGGTAGGATTTTTATTTTGACTTGTTATACATTTGTTTATAATGCGTCAAATTTCATATTGTTACCTCCCTTTTATATTTTTTTAATGTACGTATTTATATAAACAAGGGACAGATAAGCCTATACACACTGAAATTTTAAAAAGGAAGTAGGTTTTGTGTTTTGGGTTTTTTGGGGTTTTTCATTTTTGTTTTAAGTACAGAGGAAACAAATTCTCTGTTGTGGTAAATTTGATGTCATTTCACTGCTCTTACTATTCAGTTAATTGTAATCGGAAACATGCTGTCCTAAAGAATTCACCTACTGACATTGAATGTATCTAGTCTTTGTCATCACCATGCTGTGTTGTCTTTCATTTTTTGTTTTGCTACTGGACTCCTTTACCCTCAGAGAAGGGGGAGCCTGTTAATGTCAGTCGTAATGCTACTGGGGAACAGCGCTTCAAAATGTCTTCAGAAGATCTTAGTGTAAAGAGTTCACTCCCATTTTGGTTCTCAAGCCTTCTGCAAAAGGAGGCTTGTGCCAAGTGTTTTCTGGAGAAGTGGGAAGCACACCTTCACGTCCTTGACAGTGGCCTTAGAAACTTTTTGTTTTAATCCCTCCTTCATGTGTCTGTCTGTCATTTCCTGGCCATCTAATCAACAGGAACATGTGGAGCGATTCAGTCCTCCAGAGGGAGAGATGGTACTGGTGGATCTGGTACAATTTTGTCTCCTTCGCCTGCTGTTTCCCAAGTTCAGTGTATGGCTTTCCCAGCCACCAGCTGAGAAATTAAACTAGAGATCCACCTTTACTGGTGTACATAGTTTTTCTGTTTAACTGGTAGTCTGGTTCCACTTCCATGCTTTTTTCTGTAATAAGGCACCACTTCGGGCGCCAATGTGAAGTTCAGAACTCTTTGAAAAAGTCATGGGCTTTACGTTTTGAATTTGGTTTACATTATTTGGCCTATGTATAGCTCTAGTGACTCACACCTACTTTTTTGTTTCACATTGCATCATCAGAATCATAGTTTTATTGTTCTTAATGTATTTCTATAAGAAGTGTAATTCTTCCTTATTTATTCTGAAAGAAACCCTGCAGCAATGCTGTGATCTGTCCCAGCTGTGGTTCAGGGAGTTCTTCTTAGAGCTGACCATGGGCAGAAGAATCCAGTTTCCCATTGAGATGTCCATGCCTTGGATTCTGACGGACCATATTTTGGAGACCAAAGAGGCATCAATGATGGAGTAAGACCTACTTGTGCTCTTCTGTTGCATGATTATTCTTTATGATTGTCTCTCCATATTATAATGTTACTGCTTTCATTGCTTTTAACAAGCAGCTACTGAGAAGGTATTCTCATATGCTTTTCATCTTACATTTGTTGATTTACAGATTCTCAAAGTTCTCTTTTTGAAGTGAATAATTGAAATAAGAAACCTTTCATATAAGTATCATTACACCAGCCAAATATGTTGTTCCCTGAGTGAGTTCTCCTTACTTACTCCTCAGAGATGTCAAATATAATGCATAGTGGTAAAAGCATAGTTCCATTTTGATGGAAAGCTACACCTAGAAAACAAGTTTCAGGCTGCAACCTTATCTATACAATTTCTTGAACTAACAAAAGACTTTCTTGAAGGAGAAAGCGTGATTCTTTTTATATAAACTCAAACAAAAAAATGATCCTGTTTGCATGAACCACATGTAGTTTACAATATTGACTGGCTTACAATATCTTGACTGCACCATCCTAAAGAATCATAATTTCTATAGACATGTAACTTTTTCTTATTCTTTTTCATTCAGGTATGTTCTGTATTCTTTGGACCTTTATAATGACAGTGCTCATTATGCACTTACTAAATTTAAGAAGCAGTTCCTCTATGACGAGATTGAGGCAGAGGTAAAGTAACCTTACCTACTGGAGAAAAATAGTCTGTACCTGAATGTGAAAATGACGCTAAAGGCYAAGACCTATTATAAGAGATTCAGAACAGTTGGAGATAATAAACAAACTGAGAAGAAAGACCAGAAGATGGGTGATATGTTGTGACCACTGGTTGGGTGATAYGTTGTGAGGAAACCTGTAGACCTGTGCAAAATGCCTCACATTAATGTTGAAGACTGAATGTCATCTTCTCTTGTACTGGGAAATTTGGATGCATTAACTTTCTTAATTATGTTTGATAAACAGTGGGAGGTCTTGGATAAGCTCCCCTCTTTTAATTTTAGGTATCTCTAAACACACAATTTTTTTCCCCCCAAGGTAAACCTATGTTTTGACCAATTTGTCTACAAGCTGGCAGACCAAATATTTGCGTACTACAAGGCAATGGCTGGCAGGTAGCTATACCAGTAGTGAGAACTTTTATTGATGCATTTCTGCTCTGYTTTGCTGTCTAATATACGTTAAGTGTTTTCTTCCTTTCTTATTAGCCTGCTTCTGGATAAACGATTACGTTCAGAATGCAAGAATCAGGGAGCAACCATTCAGTTGCTACAGTCCAACCGCTACGAGACACTGCTGAAACAGAGACATGTCCAAGTGAGTTAACTCATACTCTGTTGTATTCAGGTTGCTTGGCAGTTTTCCAATGGTGTTGATTTATGTAGGTATATAAAACTCTTTCTGTGCTTTATGTCCTGTCATCTAAGTGGCATAACTGACATTTGAGAATCAGCTTTTTTTTCTGAAGGAGTAAATTAAGAAAAAAAAAGATCCTGTTTTAGTGCAAATGTCTGTTGCAGTTAAGCAAACACAAGCCAAGTAGGAATGTCACATGTGGTATCATTGTCTTCCAATRGTGTCTTTCACCAGTTTTCAATATGTTGTCGGCATCATGTCATAGAAGCATAAATGCTTATATAAATACTTAGATGTAAATGCAACATGTGGTTTTACTTGTTTTTGTGAGAATTGGGATGTAAATTTTAATGCTTCATTTGTTCATGAATTTATAAATTTTATCCATCTGCTTTGTTTCTGTGTGTTTGGAATGCAAGCTCACCATGTGAGAGTCTGTTAATCTGTGCAGTCTCATAGTCCTTGTACAGCTTGTCTCGTAATTTGACTTTCAGTTCAAAACTTCATGGCATTTTTTCTTCAGCTTCTTGGTAGGTCAATAGACCTGAACCGACTGATCACTCAGCGAATTTCAGCAGCCATGTATAGGTCAATGGAACTGGCGATTGGTCGATTTGAAAGTGAGGATTTGACTTCCATTGTGGTGAGTGTTGTGTTGCAGTTTTGCCAGAGCACTAACGCTGCAGTCAGGAGTCTAGAGTGCCAGTTCTTTTTTTTAATTATTATTTTAAACTTAATTTAATTTAAATTTTTTATATTATGTTTWATTTTATTTTTTATTTCTTTTATTTGTATTGAGTTTGATAGACATCTAGCACTTTTTTATTCCCCATTATAAATCTGTGTTTGTTTTTTAATGGCAGAAGCAAAAAAGTTTTCTCAGGTTTTGCTAGACGTCCTCTAGGTATTCTCTCAGTGAATAGTCACTCCTGAAGGGAGAAAAGGCTGAATGACTAACAGGCAAACTTGTTTTATCCCAAACCTTAATTAAATATATATACAAATGGGAAAGAATTTAAGCAGTATTATTAGGAAAAAAMCAATACTTTTCACTCTGATGTTTTGTTTTCATTTTTCTGTAAACATTAAATCATATGATGCTATGGTTGACGTTTGTCTGGTTTACTAGGTCTAGATTGACAAAACCCCTTACCAGAGAAGCAGCTTATTCTTGCAAAAGGCATTTTTTTGTAGTGTAGTTAGTCACCTGCAGTTACACCGTAAATTATACTGGCAAATCCTCTGTTGCCATTGTAGTATACTGTGGACTTTATTGATTCTGATGTGCTATGATTTTTTCACCCCATACCTTAACCTGCATCTCTAACAGTGCTTTGGGCTGACCTGACACGGTACTCTGGAGTATGCTGCTGTACATGGGACTGAGCAAGTCCCAGTTCTGTTGAGACTGAGAATCTTGTTCTTTCCTTGCCCAGAAAAAAATAAACATGCTGCAAGCCAGGGCACTTGTAGAGAAGGTATATACTAGGGGCTATGAGGAAACAAGGAAAATGAGCATTCTTAAATTTATTTAAGAATTTTTTATTTTTATATTATATTATATATTATATATTATTTAAATTTTTGTAAATGCCCAATTTTGTCCGCACATATAGATAAATCGCAGACCAAAACAAAACAGCCCTGTGCCTGGTAGAATCAAAATGAGTTTATTTACCCAGGCAGCTTGGTTTGGTAGCATGACAAAATAATAGTAATTTTTTTGTGGAGGAATGAGATCTGACTCGTGCCTGTGGAGGGAGAGCATCTGTGCAATATTGAGGTGTCTTTTTGAGTAAGTTCCCTGATTAAAATGCTAACAAACAAATTTKATTTCCAGACAGCATGAATTTGACAAGTAAGTAGGCAGTCAACAAGAAAAATATCAGACACATTGAGTTCTGCTGGRATGAAACAAAATTAAAAGTTGTGCAAGAAAGTTTACCATTGGTCTTTCTGTAAGAAGTTTTTTACCTGTGAGATTTTGTCATGCAGTTAACTACCTTGATTTCATTTCATTCTTTACTGAAGAAAATTACTGAGGCCATAGAGCTGTGCAAGGAGCCTGGCTTTTCTGGTGTTATAGCCTATGAATTACTTAGACGTAGTTCTTCTTTGTTATGTGCAGGGTTTTCTTAGTAGCTAAGTGAACAGAAACTGTTGATGTGTTTCTCAGCTCATAGRTTCTCTCTCTTTCTTGAGTTATGAGGTGGCAGGGCTAAGGTGTTGTCCTTCCACCATCCTCCTTTTTTCTTTTTTTTTTTTTTTTAAATGCAAAATAATTTCTGCTGAAAACTGCTTGGTTTCCTCAGTAAGCAACTGATACTAATGGTTTAACTAATAAGTTTCTCCACTTTATTAAATGCTCTTCTCACTTTCTTTCCTTTTGTTTTTTGTAGGAGCTGGATGGTTTGATAGAGATAAACAAAATGACTCACAAGCTTCTGAGTAGATACATGACCTTGGACAGCTTTGATGCCATGTTCAGAGAAGCCAATCACAATGTGTCAGCCCCTTATGGAAGAATCACGCTTCATGTCTTTTGGGAACTCAATTATGATTTCCTTCCAAACTACTGCTACAATGGATCCACTAACAGGTTAGCATGGCAGCTTTTTGTTTGCAGCAGTTTTTCTACCACCCTCCTGCAACTTCTTTCCTAGCAAATGCTGACAAGTCCATCTTAATTCTTTTAGTGGTTTCCACTTCTAATGCTTTAATTGAAATGAAGCAGCATGAGTCATTTTACTAAGTACTGTCAAATGTATGAAAGCCTGTTATTTGTCCACAATAGAAGTCAAATGTAACCGCAGCATCCAAATTCTGACATTTTAATGACTTAGCTATGATATGCTGAAAAATAAAGTGTGTCCAAAAACACTGCAAAGTGCATTATCAGGAAGATATTTTGGTAAACAGGATCCTCAACTGTGAGATGACGGAAATAAAATTCTATTCTTGATCCTGCATTAATGTGAAGAAAAGGGTTGTTTACTGGAGAAGGGAAGAGTTCAGTGTTCACTGCAACTACAGTTGCAGCCTTTAAGGAGAGTGAGTAATGGAAATAGAAAGGTAGAATCTAAAGCGTGAATGAGTGGAAGGCGCAGTGCTTCGGACTTTGCATTTCTGGGCTTCCTGCTTGTGTGCTGGTTTTAGGAWTTGTGTTGCTTTTAGCATTTACTCAGGTTTTGGTTAAAGCACTGTGAAGTGACAGTAAAATGATATTGAATATTGAGCTGTAGGAAGAGGAGGAAGCCTGTTCTCATCTTTCACTGACTCCAGGAGAGCTTTCCCTGTCTGACAGGTTCCATGATGGTTACGTTGCAATTTAGAGCCAAGATTCTGTCTGTGGGGAAAAAAAGAAAAAAAAAAAAAAGAGTGGGTTTTTTTGTGGTTATGTTTCAGCCAAGAAACTTCTGTTACATGAATCTGTCTGCACAGGAGAGTTGAATGTATTTCCGAGGAAGCTAATGTGCAGTTGATGTAYCTGGACATCGGTACTGGAATATTCAGTGCAATGTATTAAGAATCATATAAGCATAATATTAAAAGAAAATCTTGATGAAATGCTGATCCTTCACCTGTCAGCTTTAATGAAAAACATTCAATAGCTCCTGTAACAATTCAGTCCGTATTCATCCTGGCTATAAGGACTGCTGTACTGCAGACCAGCAGTGCTTCGGAAGCAGCGTGGAACGCCGGAGGACACTAGCAGGATCCTGTAGGACTGTTGCTTGTCTGTTTAAAAACTGTATGCACGAATTGAGTTAGGCTAATCCTCAAGCTTGTTGGGTAATTAATTCAGGATAATTAATTTAAGAGATGATAAAGGGAGCCAGATCTTAGGCAGTATGTGTATGATGAAAAGCAAGAGAGGTTGCTTGGTGGTGTGGTGAGGGGTTGGAGGTAGAGCTCCCAGGAAATGTGTAATACCTGTGGCTTGCCTTTTATTAATTTGACCACAGCCTAGGTGTAAGGGTCCTTCTTTTAAAGATAGCGTTTTGGTCAGATTAAATTGTACCCAGTACTTTTTGAAGCTCTTTTTCCAAGAATGCTTGAACGTGATTATCTCAAACATTTGTAAAAGAGTTCAGGTGTTTAGAAACCGTGCAGGTTTGGTTCAAAGGCTAAGGCTATTCGCGCAGAAGTATTGAAACATGTTGCATGTTTAATTATTTGGGACTTAGGAATTTTTTTGTGTCTGATAATGTACTGAGATTAAACAGTGAGGCTGCTATTAAAAGATTTAGCAATTTAATAATTGCTAAATAATAGCAATAGTTGCCAGTTTTCTGAAATCTAGTCTCATTAGTGCTGGCCAGCTGCGCAGCTGTGTCCAGACTCGGGCACAACAGTTTGTGGAGAAGGAATGGGGAGATGAGTGAGGGGACCTCTCTGGATGGGCGTTAGCAGTGAAATCCAAGGGTGTTTTTAATCGACTTGTTGTCGATCAGGAAAGAAAGAAAACAAACTTTTGGATACTGSCCTGAGCATATGAACTGCAGGTGAGCTCAAAGCCCTCTCTAGTCCAGTGTCCTGACGCTGGCAGCRGCTCTGCAGAGGCCGAGTATGAAAACAAGGGAGACTCGTGGTGGTTTTTCTCCTGGGAAACGTGCCGGCCTCTAGCAACAGTGAGGTGTTTCTGTAAAACAATAACGGTGSGATGTTAGTGCATTTCTGGCCCTTTGCAGGTATTTTGTTTCCCCCATTGCTTTGTCCAGTCCTTTTTCTAAAGCTGTGTGAGGTTTTGGCATTCATGACATGCTGTAGTGAGGAGTCTGCAGTGAGGCTGTGYGCTGGCACGGAAAAGTATCTCTCTTAGTTTCCTCTCAAGCTGTTGCCTGCCCCTTCTTATACTGAAAGTGACCGTGAACAGCCATTTCCCCACTTGTCTTTTCTGTGCTGCTTGGGACTTTTTTTAAGAGCCCCTTCTCACGTTGGCCCTCAGTTGCATGTTTTTCCAAGCCAGGAATCTTYGTCATGCTTATGCCTGCATCTGTACTTTTTTCATTCCCCTGTATCTTTGTGGAGTTAGGAGGGCTAGGGCTGGCCAGAGATTTCAAATGACAGAAGGACAACTTACAGATTTTTATTCTTTGCTCCTTTTTCACTATCTGTAACGTTCCTTTTTCTGCCTTATTTTCTTTACTAATTCTAAGCTGGTCTTTTCCTTCGATGATAGYATGTTTTGTGTTCAGGGTTAACAGAGGAGCAAGTGTGAGACAGCCTAGACATTTATTTGGATTGAGGATTTTTTGTGCTTTCTTGATACAAATGATACAAGCTTCCTGAGACAGTARTCAGACTTGTTGCTCCATCTCCTCTCAACACATTATCCAAATCTGTATTCTCTGATAAAAATTCATGTGTATAGCACTCTTCCAAATGCAGTATGACATGTTTCTTCTGAGGATACAGATTTGTCACGGAATGAACAAAAAGACCAGCTTTTTATTTTTCGCTCTTCCTGCCTGCCTCCCCCTTCCTTTCGCGAGCTCTCTGTCTCTCTCGTACTCCTTTTGAGACTAGTTTTCACAAGAGAACAGCTGTGTCTTCTTGTCTTGCATATACTCTGTGATAGTCACTGTTCAGAAAAATTTTCAGCCCTTTCAGATGCTGCTGCAGCAAACCTGAAAAGCAGCACTGGCACTGAAAGCTACCTAGTTTCTGCTACAGAGCGCCAAATGGTGTAGTTATATAGGCTCATGCAAAGTAGGGGTGACTGTAGTCAAATACTCCATCAAATTTGACAACAAGCACCTTATCCTCCCCCACCTAAAAAAAAAAAAAAAAGTCATCTTTCTGCCAAAATGAAAGGTGATTCATTTTGGCATGGATATCTGGAGTGGCGGATATCTGTTACTCTTCCATGCTCTGTTTTGTCTGCTGTTTCCTCACACTTCAGCTTGTAGCCCCCTGTTCTCTCTATCTTGACATTTATGTTCAAGAAGGGTGGGTTAGATCTAGCATTCACTAAAAGAGGAGGTGTAGGGCTACCCTTAGATGTGGTAGACAGGACAAGCTAATTTGAGAAGTCTGGAAGTTAAAAGTGTTCATACCAATTAGACAGGGAAGTGCAGAGGGACACTTTCTGTATGAGCAGGGACTGAGGATTGTGMTATCTTATTACTTCTGAGACGAAGCTCAGAAAGTTCATGAATGAGATTGTCTGATCTGGTGCCTGCAATAGGGGTCTCTTTCAGATTTCTCCTTATTTTCTTAAATAGATTATGGTAATTAGAATCATAGAATTGTAGAATCATTTAGGTTAGTTTGTGTTGTAGTTTAACCCGGCAGGCAGCCAAACACCACACAGCTGCTTGCTCACCCTGCCTCCCCCAGTGGGATGGAGTAGAGAATTGAAAAAAAAAGTAAAATTGGTGGATTGAGATAAAGTTTAATAGAGCAGAAAAGGAAGGGAAAAGAATAATAATAATGATAAAAGAATATACAAAATAAGTGATGCACAATGCAATTGCTTACCACCCGCCGACCAATGCCCAGCCAGTTCCTGAGCAGTAGTCACCGCCCCCCCAGCCAAGTTCCCCAGTTTACATACTGAGCATGATGTCATATGGTATGGAATACCCCATTGGCCAGTTTGGGTCAGCTGTCCTGGCTATGCTCCCTCCCAGCTTCTTGTGCACCTGGCAGAGCATGGGAAGCTGAAAAGTCCTTGACTAGTGTAGACACTACTTAACAACAACTAAAACATCGGTGTGTTATCAACATTATTCTCATACTACATCCAAAACACGGCACTATACCAGCTACTAGGAAGAAAATTAGCTCTATCCCAGCTGAAACCAGGACAGTTTGTAAAGTGCTCACTATGAACTCCTTCCTGGTAGGTATCACAGAAACACCGGTATAAAATTACTTGATCCCTAAAATACTTACTTTGGGGCTCATGTTGTCCTTTAGCAATCACTGTCGCAAAGCTTTGGTAAGCCAGCAGGCTTTTCATCTGCTTAATCTACTTTGACTGCTTACAACCTGCGTTGATTAAAATGGATAAATTGCTGTGAGATCATCAACACTGATTAAAAATGAAAAGAACTGATTATCTCGGAGTATGCCAAAACCTGCATCCATCAGTATCTGAGGGAAAGTAAAAATTTGCCTAGCGTTAGCATTGATATTCAAAGAGCTTCAGCCCTTCAAAGAGATGTTTCTGTTTCTTGGAGGAGGAGCAGGAGGAAGCCAGCCAGCAGGATGTCAAAAAGAAAACACACASAGACGTTGAAAAAGTTTGAAGAATAGCAGATGATATATTGGGATTAGTCACATACCTCCTAGAATGGTGCACTCTCTTTTCCCTGCTGTATCCTCAGTACTCAGCTATAGCCCCGCCGTAAGATACCAAGTGACTGTATCTCTTGCTCCTACTTCCTTTTCTTAACCTCTTTCTTCCTCTCTCGGCATCTTTCCCCCACATCCCTCAAGAAATTATAAAATGGGTGCTTGCTTCAGGTTTTTAAGAAACCTTTAAGGTTATTTTGCTACTATTCTAAAACATTAGAGATGGGGAAACCCCCAAGAATGTAGAGGAGCACTGGGGAACACACAAGAGTTACTTGTGTTTTTACAGAGCTCATGAAACTTAGACTGTGTCTCAGAAGTATTTCTCTGGTATTTGATTTCTGAGGCTGTGATTTCTTCTCAATCCAAATACAGTCTGGCTGGTTAGCTCCCAGAAACTAATGACACTGTAGTTCAAATATAGTCATAATACYTTTTTGAAAAGAGAAAGAATAATAGTTACAGCTTCCCAAGTCATGGGATGCATCCACATTTATATTCTGAAACACTCTTTTCCCTGTGAGGATTTTAATTTAATCAGCTTTTGCTCAATACATCTGCACACTGAAACCCAGTCTTATCTCAAGTGACATGGTATCTCTTGATTTCTTTCATTTTAGAGATTTTCTTAGGGCTTGAAAATTGATGTCAGTTTAAAAAGGAGTAGGATTTGGAGAGAAAGAAGGRGGAATAAAGTAATCTCTGGGACTGTCATATGTTGCAGATTACTTTGAATTCCATCAAATGTTTACAWCATCTCTGGTAAACTTGTTAATGAAGTATCTGTGCAGAGAACAGATTGAAGTAATCTCAAGAGGAAGCTGTCAGTTGCTATGTAAGTGAGAGAGAAGGGGGGAAACTTGAAAACTGAGGAAATGTAAATGTAAGGAGATTTAAATTATATATATAGTATCAAAAATAATACACATAAATGACCTTTTTTTCCTCAAAAGCTCTAAATGCAAGCACTTTCTGGACTTCAGAAAGTACAAGTACTTTTGGAAAGACAGGGCTAAAACACATACGAACAAGTAGCTGAAACTGTGGGTATACCTATTTTTGAGCTGGTTAAAAAAATACAGAAAACCTTGTCCTGAAGTTATAGATTCTCCCAAGAATGATTCAGATTACTCGGAAATAAAACACAGTGGAAATAATTGTAAGCACCATGGTGCAATTTATAGATGTTTGGGTGAAACAATTTTTGATTAGCATGGCTGTTCTTGTTTTCAGCTAGAAAATGAATGTATTAAAAATAGAATTCCTATGTTCTTTCTAGGAAAAATTATTAATGAATCATTTATTTTGTGTGTTGATTAAATTCAAACATATTTTAAACAAAAACAGATCAAGATATAATTGTATCTTATGATATTATAATGTAGTGCAAACTTTCTTTCCTGAAACCTTTTCCTAGATGCATTTATTTTRCTCAGATATCACTCAGAACAGCCTGATCTGATATAAACATTTGATGTACACTTCTTAAATAGCTGTTTTTCCTCTTCGCTGTGTATATACAGCTTTGCACCATTTACCAAGAAATCCTTTTTATCAAGTTAAAAAATAAAGTAGCCATCCAATGCACCAATAATTTTGCTCGGTTTAGTAAAGTTAAGCAGAATCAGAATTGTAGTAGGTGTTGATTAACTTCTTTCTGCACTAAAACTGTAGAGCTGCAAAACRTGCATTACAGAGTTAACAGGCAACGTCAGGGGAGTAGGTCTGTGCAAGAGGACTCGTGCCTGCAGAGTTCTGCCCAAGCACTGTTCTGACTCTGGGGCTCTCAGTTTGGAGTGGGCTGTTCGATCCTATCGTTTGCAGTAGTCCATATCTTTGTAGTTCTCTTGTCATCCTCTTAACAATATACAAAGGTAAAGCCAAACAGGATTTGTATTGGTATGTGCTCACACTAAAATACGATCAAACTTTTGAAACATTAATTTTGCTACAAGGATTATACCCTTCCTCCTGACTTTTTTTTAAAGGTATTAGCTTAAAGTATTTCTCCTGCTGGGAGTTTCTTTTKGGGGGGGGAAGCTCCAAAACATTAAATAGAAATGTCATGTTCTCCTTTGAAGGTGTATTTCATTCTCAAGGACTTGATTTTGGAAGCACAAGGAACTTCCTTACTCTCTGTGAGAGGCTGTTGTTACTTTGTTAGTTGCTTCTCTTTTTGGTGAGCTGGGCTAAAGTAGAGGTGAGAAATATTTTGGGACCCTGCATGCTACTGGAAGAATAGGGTCCCAGTAAGTGATGGAGAAGTGCATTATGATCTGTGTCCAGGTTTTTGGGCGATGCAGGCTATGTGCTACCCCAGTTTCAACTTGGGCTGAAAGGCTACCGGTCTGGCTTTGATTTTATATGTAGACAAAAGCAATATTATACAGGGTGAGGTGCGTTAGGCGGACACCTACTAACCTAAGTATAATTAATGAATTCTTTATTTTGTTTTTATAGATTTGTTCGGACTGTGCTACCATTTTCTCAGGAGTTTCAGAGAGATAAGCAGCCTAATGCACAGCCACAGTATCTCTATGGATCGAAGGTTGGATTTAATTCCCTTTATATTTATGGTTTGCTAATGTTTAAAGGTATCTTTTTTAATTATAGAAATTATGGAATATGAAAGTTATTAAAAATGGACTCAAATACATTTTGTGAGTATTTTAAATTCACCATACGCTTTTTTTTCAGACTTTGCCGTGAAGCTCACCATATGTTTCAGCCAAAGTGCAAGTGATTAGTCTGATGGTTAGTCTTATCTGATATAGCTAAAAATAAGTCCTTCTCTCAACCACCTTGCATTGCACAGTTGCTTATAGTGGCAGAGCAGACTCAAAGAAAAGATTAATTAGTCATCTGGTGAAGTGAGAACAAGAGCCCATCTTGGGTGCAGCTGCTCCCTTGTTACAGCGACTAAGACTGTGATGGCAGGAGAAAAGGGAACAGATAGGAAAAACTGCTTCAGATGTTATCTGACTTAAAAGGAATATAGATTCTGACCATCCTAAAATATCAGATACCAAACTGCTTAAATTATTTTTAAAAAAATGTAGCATTCYTTTGGCATTTTCAACCCAAGGACCTCAAAGTCATGATGAACTTGGCCTTCTGGCCATCTCCTCTCCTGTATTAGCATCATCTTTCTTGCTTTGCAGATTAGGAGTGCCTAGAAAGTTTATGCAAGTTTCAATAGACGTGTACATGATATGCAGTCACGTACTCTGTGCCTTAAGACAATGCCCAATACTGAGGTTGGAAAGGAGCTTATGTGGGTGACAAGTTGAGRGAGTACTTGGCACAGGAGAATAGTCGTGGGCTTTCATGGAGCTACCCAAGTGAGGAAAGTTAGCCTGTATTCACAGGACCAATGCTATGCTCGCGTGTGCAGTATTGTATGTTGGAGGGATAGGTTTATTCTCCCTGATCACTGCAGATTTATTTTCTTACGCTTCAGAATTATTACCTGAGTCTTAATGACAGGTAAAGGCATGGCACATTAACATATATCTGCATTTTTAATATCCATTCAGAAATATTGATCTACTTCCAACAGCAGTAAAAACCAGCAGTGGTATCTTCAGCAAATCATTTGAGAATATTCAACAAAATGTCACTCTTAATTTTGCACTGTTTTCTTGAGTATCAGGGAGGCAAAATGAAAGTATGGGAAAGATCAATAAAAATATAAGGATCAAATTAGAGGATTGTTGACTAAAAAAAAAAGTTTTAAAATGAGGTACTCAATTATCCTTGTCATTTATACAAGTGCACTGTAAGTGTCATTTTCATGTCTAGCTACTTTCATTATCTAGCTCCTACTTAAAAATGAGCATAATTAGTCCTTGTCTTACTGTTATTTTCTGAACATCATATCCTAGTTATATGGTGCAATCTCTGTGAAGTAATTTGCCCAACAGGCTAGTTTTTGAGAGCTGAAGAGATAGTTCAGAAGTTACAAATTTCAGTCCTAATATATCTGCTGCATTTGTAAAACTTTCATGCTTTTAAAATGTAAAGGAGGTGGAAAAGGATTCACATGTCTTTAACGTGGAATGTAACAGCTGATTGTCTGGTACTGTGAAGTGTTTTATATAATTGTTCTCCAACAGGGAACAGTAAATTATAGGTAAGTGGGATTTTCTTACATTAGAGTTATTGTGTTCCTTACTATTTTAGGAATTCACCAGATGCAGTGTAAAGAGCAAAAACCCCACTGAATTTAGTAGAGATTGCTAACTTAATTTATCTAAGTGATGATACAGTGGGGTGAGTGACAGAGGATTAACTGGAGAACCCTTTTTTTATCAGTCAGGTTACATTATTAAAATGAGTTTAGCAACCTTTACTCTGAGCTATACATTTTCAGAAACCTGATTATTTTTTCTATACGAGCAGGAGCAATAGAGAGGGTTCTTAGATGTATTTCTGGAGCAAGTTTCATAACTAGATATGCCTATATTAGCAAATATTCCTGACTCTGTAGTTTTAAGTTTTTACAAGAGTATATTTTTATTCTTGAATCTAATGTATTTTGGAATTGAGGATATCTGAATGGAATTTTAGGAGGACATTTTTACTGTATATAGCACGTAATTCTTATGTGATAGAGGCTACACATTCTAGCATGTGATATAATTGCATGATATTATTCTGTGTACTATATAGCCAGGCTTGTCACAGAGAACATCCTTGTTTGGGTCCTTTAACAGTTATATTATTGAATTGCCTCCTGACTGGATAACAGTGGGGTATGGAGTAGCTGTGTATTTTTTATTTTATTGTCTTTTTTGAGTTCTTGAACTACTCAAGATATTCAGCTGAGCACTTCATATTGATCATATAGCCAAGGAATATGACTTTTTATTCTGCTTATTGGACTTTGTTGTTGTTGGTTGGTTTGGGATTTTTTGGGGGTTTTTTGGGTTTGGTTTTTGGGGGGTTTTTTTGTTTGTTTGGTTGGTTTTTTTAGCAACCCATGGTATTTATTTAGGTCAAGACAAGAGCGTTGTAGTTTCTTGTGCATAGGTACACTCATACATGCATGCATTGGACTGTAATGGCTAAACAGTTCCTGTGCAGAAGCTTTGCACAAGCAGTGTGCTTGCTTAAGAGTAATTAAAGACATTTTTAGTTTTGATCTCAAAGTTTTCACGTATTCTCAGATATTTCTAAATGGATCAAAGCATTTGGTCTAAATTAATGTGTATTGATGCTTAGCATAGGCAGTTGTGTCCACATTCTCTGTTGCATCTAAAGTTTTCTGAGCAGTATCTTCATCCAATTAGCAAAACAGAGACCCACAGATGCAACTTACTTCTCGGGGCTGACATGAGAGCAGAGGTGTCAGGTGGGAAGGTGCCGACCTGCAAAAGCTCGTCAGCCTTGTAAGTGAGCTGGAGTATTTTAAAAGCTCATTGAGCATGGTCATTGAAATCCCTTTACCTGGGTGAAGTGTGCGTAGGATTAATGAAATKAATGTTAGCACATTGAAATTTGGCAACATGGGCTGGATGCATAAAATACTTAATAGTGTACRTATAAGAAAGAGTCTCTTCTGGGGATTTGAACCTAACTTTGCATGTTAATGAAGTACCTGGTTTTATAGAAGTTGTGTAGACCAGAATTTAAGGGCTTCCTTTCCAGCTTATACAACATTTTCCAAAGATTTTCATGTTTGTATGTCTTCTGCATTTTGTAGATGCTAACTCATTTGTTTTGTGAAAAAAGACCCCTTTGGAAAATACTTCTTAATGTGAATATAATGGTTTTTATCTACTGCTGGTGCACAAATAAACGTCAGTTTGCACTCTGTTGCATCTTCTTATCACTTTAGGAATTACTTAGAATGTTTGCCCCTTATGAGATCACTGTTAAAACTGGACAGTGGACTACCAAAACACAGATTGCCAGAATGAACCTGAATGAATCTGTAATAAAACTTCCTGAGCAAGAGACAAAGAATTGTGTAGCTCTGTGAGTGTGTGAGGACATGAGTTCTTCAAAACTAGTGCAGAAGTCAGATGACATTCTTCATGCATTGCTCATTTGCAGCGGGTGTGAGACGGTCCATTGCTCATGAGGTGATATAAATGTTTATTGTCAGTAGTGCACAGTAAACTCCTYGGATGGAACGGTTTTATATTTAGATGAGGTAAATCCTATTCCTGGGAGCACTTCCACAGTAGCTCCTTGCCTTCTCAATCTAATATATACATGTCTCCTTTTGTATATATGTGTTTGTGTATAAATAACAACATTCAGTAGGTGAATTGCCTCAAAACTGCTTTAAGACTGAACTGCTCGTTGTTCTCAGTGTGGTATATACATGTGTGTATAACATATAAATGCATGTAAATATATGTATTGGACTGCCTTAAAACCCACATAAGGAAGCAGATGCAGAGAGGTAAACAGGTTTTCAAGGGCCCAAGATGTTGGCAGAGATGAGAATATACGTCTCTTGGCTCCATCTCTTTAACATTAAAATAATCTTTTCTCTCTGACGACATCCTAGTCAGAGAAGTGTTACCGTTAATTTGATTACCGTTAATTTTAAAGCATTTTTTTCTGTCCTTGCTACCCAGCTGCCCCTTTTTGGCAGTAAACCTGTAGTGTTGGCTTCATGCTCTGAAGAGAGCTTTTCAGTGTCTGTTTCATGAAACACCTTAATTTGAAACAGCAATAACCTGTTGTCATCTTCACAGTTTATTTAAGACTGGTGTGTAAGACAAAGAAAAACRTGTCAGCTAGAGGAAATGCTATGTAGGGGATGGAGAACATGTTATTGCTAACTTAACACAATAAARATGCCTTTTGAAGTGTTTTCTGAAAGTAATACTCACCCCCATTCACCACACGTTTCTGTGTGTCGTACCTATCCTAGTAGAAAAAAGTCAAGACAACGCATCTAACTTATGCCAGCTCATGTCTTCCAAGCAATATGAGAGTTGACGTCTTTCACAAGTTGTGGGAAATGTTGTCAAAATACCGTAGCTGAAAAGACCCACTGCCTGCTGTGAGATATTCGGCGGGCGCTCTCTTGCCAAAATTGTACACCACCTCGGCTTCCAGGGCGCGGTGGAAAGGGATGGCAGCTGCCCGGCCAGCAGTTCTCCAGCCTTTACCGGTACAACCGAGCTGTGTCAGCAAAATCTGACTTTACGCATATGTTCATATCAATAGCAGTTTAAAATGCCTCCAGTCACAGTGTATCTTCGTTTTTTAGAAATACCRTATTATACAGCAATACTAAGATTTATTACGTTTTTATGGAACACAAATGCTCTTAAGAGATTTAAAACAGGGTGACTTTTACACGTAAGCCAGACAAGACGCATCGTGTTGTGAGGGTGAACAGATTTCTGTCAGAAGGGCCTTTCTTGCCTCTTTGCCGTGAAGTTCAAGGCAGAGTGAGATAGTCAGCAGATTTGATTGTTACAAAAATAAAATGTGTTTTGGCATGTTTTTACTTACTTGCTTCTTGGCTACACAAAACGTACTCTGTGGTTGGATAGAAATTTGCAGTTRGTGAATGAATTTTATCATTAAAACTGAAAGGGAAAGAGAGAAGGAAGGGCCAGGAGTTGCTTCTCTGAACTCTGTTTCCTCTACAGGGAATCACTTGTCTGTGGAGCAAAAGGTAGCTTGTGGTGCRTGCAGGAGAGTGCAAAATACAATAACCCGGGATATTTCCTTAGTTTTATTAGAAGTGTCCTTACAGAGTCACTATCTTGCTTATGTTTTTAGACCAAGGGGAAATTTCAAAGACAGGTGAAAGGATACCATTGAAATCCTGGTGAGTTTAGCTTGCACACCGAGACTGACCTCATTCTGGTGGGAGCCGTGGAGAGCACAGTGGTGGGCGAAGTGCGTAGTCTGAGTGTAGTAGTTTGTAGTGTGTAGTTTGAGAAGCAGTTGGGATTGTGGGGGTAAAACTCACACTGGCAAACCACTGCACTCGGGGTGTACGTTCCAGTTGCCTGTAGTGTAGCAGTCTCGGTTGCCATCTGAAAACTTCTATTCAGTTTTAATTTATACTAGTAAAAAAAAATAGACTAAAGAAAAGCAACCAAAAAATGTAATGTAAACTGATTATTTGCTAMATGCTTCATTTTTAACTAACGGAGTGCGGCTGAAGTGCTCACTTCTTGGGAATCTGAACCTTTGCCTCTGAGTACCTCTGACTGCGTACGGGCTGTTGGAAAGGGACGTCACCCCAGAGGTGCAGCCGGGAGCGCTGCGGTGAGCAGTCAGAGCTCCCTGTCGTGAACAGTGACAAAGCACACGATGMGTTTGAAGCAGTTGGGATGTCATGTGTGGTAAAAATCTCCTCCCTGACGAAAGGTTTCTAATTTATAGCAGAGCACTGTCCTGTTGTTGGTACTCGTTCTTGGCTTTTGGAAGTCAGCATGATGGGCTCCTTGCATGCTGAGGGATTCTCTATGATTGTGGCCAGCTGACTGCCACCTGGATGCTTTTCCTCGGTGTCCTGCATCAGTTGGCTCTGCCTGTCAAGATCCTCCAAGACATGTGCCGCACTTTTGGTCCACGCCTTCCTGTGGTCTTGTTCAGAGGTCCCGTTTTGCCCTTGCAAACGCTCGCGTCTCCGGCGGCAGAGGAGGTGCAGGCAGCCGTAGAGGAGGATTGCGGCGATRATGAGGAGCAGGACGCCGCTGGCGAGCCATATGCCCAGCGCCAGCTCTTTCTTGGTGTTGCGCGCGGATGCCGGGTCTCGTTCCAGCGTGTTAAAAACTCTGCACTGGTCACGGGAGGGGTTTGCAGACTGGCAGGTCACGCACAGSATATATGTTGTCAGCGGAGTTAGGTTTTCAACAACAAAGGAGGAGCGACTGGTGGGCACTCTCTCTTCCTTCTGAAAGCTCTTTCTTGAGTAACTCGATAGCATGCTGTTCCAGTTAGGGTGGTACATGACGCTGTAAAAGCTGTCAGCACAACTGGCCATTTTTGGCCAAATTACCATTGCGGTGTTTCCTGTGATGTTTTGGACGGTTATTCCCATCGGGATCTTGCTTAGGTAGGTTTTTTTACTCTCCCGGTGCTGGTGTCRCTGTGGAAGGGGGAGATGTTCGTTTCCCAGGGAGGTAACTGAGAAGCTGCAGCACTGGAGATCTCGTGTGGATCTTAATCGTAGTGCTCTGTAATTTGGGAAAGGAATTTATTAGGAAACTGTGCTCTTATTGTTGGTACTGCTGCATCAAAGTGAGAGTTGGCAGTTCATAAAGTTTGGAGTATTTTAAACTAGGTACTTTTTTTCCCAAATGAAAGGCTAGATATATGCTTATAGAAATTCAAATGGAGCTGCTGCCTGTCCAGGTCATTAGTCGTATCTCGTCTCTGTGAGAGACAGTGTGTTTTGTAGAATTTGGAATTTGGGAACCGCTTCCATTCACAGGTTTTTTTCAGATGACTGTGCACTTTCAATGGGGAATGAGGGGATGCTGGCCCTCAGCATCCCGTTCAAAATTTGCCTCTATGTCAACTTTGGTATACACGCTGCCTGYGTATTTGGGACGGTCCCTAGAATAAGGTCACTGGATATTTTTGTCTTAAGGAATTTGTGGTTCGGTAACATTACAGGAAACAAAACCTCTTCAAGACTATAAAGGGGAGAGGTGAATATGCTTTGTACTTCTGAAATATATACCCCTCCCACAGGGAAAAACAAACGATCAGAAGTTCAAAGAGATGCATTAATAAATGCCTCTCTCCTTTGGAGCAATGCTTGAGTATTCTTTTTAATAGAACAAACATTTCTAACAGGAAAAAAAAGCGTAATATTTAACATAATTTTGTGTTATGAGTCAAACCCTCATAAAAAAATGTCATTGAAATCTAAACTGAATTGAACTACTGTCTGGTTTGGCATTAAACTAAAGACTGACAGATTGACCATCCAACTAATTAATTCTTTACCTGTCACATGAAATACTTGCCTAGTGAGTATCTTGATAAGTGGGGTTTGGGTTTGTTTGTTTATTTGGTTTTTAAAGGAAAGAAATGCAGCATTTGCTTTTCTCTCTAGTCTGAGTAACTTGCATTTTATTTTACTTATTTGGTGTTTTCCGTAATCTCAAAGCTTGCTTTTGAGAGTAGTGAATTTTTTTATGTTAAGTGGCAAGTGGGGGGTGGCAGGAGTGGATCTTGAGGGATAAATTCCTCTGGCTGTCCTCAAGTCTTGATTTTTGCCTGTCACAGTCAATTGAAAAACAAAACAGTATGTGGAAACATCACCAGATATTATTTTGTCTCCAATGTAATTTTACATTAATTTCTTACTTGCCGATACTCTCCGTTTTTGGCTGGTGAGTTAGCACACCTGTAGCTACTGCTAGAGCAGCGGCTGTGGTGACTGTACATTGGTGGCATCCGTATCACAATATTTAGTCTTGATGCTAGTCAGCCTCTTGGGAAAGCTTTCTCAAGCTAGGCTTAGTTGGTGAAGTACAACTTTCATTGTAGGATACCCTTCGGATAGATAATGTTTTTTAAACAAATAACTAATACTCTTTTCTGTGCTACGATTGTATGTAATTCTATAGTCTGTCTGCCATGAACTAATACTCCTCCTCATAATAAAATTAACATTAGAAAACCTGCCAATATTTTGAGATTCTGAGTTTGTGTTACCACTGTAAATAGTGTAAGGAAAACATCTATTTTCTGCAATTTTCTAAATGTTTCTGTTAAAGATTATCTTCCTTTCAGGACAGAAAGTTGGCTTCTGCCTTGGTAGACTTTTAATTAAAATTGTTATTTTATAACAAAACAAACCTTAATAACAGCCASTGGATATTTTTGTTCGTTGGGTGAATTTTTTTATTTTACAGTTGYGAGGGTAACTTTTTCAAAAGAGCCAACCTCGGCAATTTAATCTGATTCTCTTGTAGTTTAATACTCAGTTTCTAGTGGCACTCATATGAAAGTTTTTTCCACTGTGCAAGTTTCTTGCTTTTTTTATGAACGTAAATTCGCATCACAGTAACACTGTATTTCATTGTTTATGACTTTGTTATAAAAATGACTTTTTTTTCTTTTTATGGTCAGGTTGCAGATGCTAAGTCTCCTGGCTAAATAACAATTTACTGTTGAAAATTTTCTGATTAAGAAAGCTCATAACATTTGCTCATAACATATTCTGAAATTATTCTGTAATACTTTTATTGTATTTTATACTAGATAGGAGMCTGGCAAAATATATATTATTTTAGTGGGATCTTGATTGTTACATTACATTAATAGTAAGAATTCTGTGACTGTTTATGTATGGAAATTGTTGCTTGATAATCTTGCGGATTATACTTACTGGAAAGTGGGAAGAAAAAGATGTATGTTTATTTTCATTACAATGTAAAACCTTAGCTATGACTGATCTGGGTAGACGCTGCCTTTCTAATCATGTGGTAAGTGCACCCTTTTTGATACAGCAACAATATAAAGGAATTGAGTTTGCTATCAAATAAACTTATGAGACAGACACATTTTGGCATCTACCCAACTTCTGCAGATACTGAAATCAGGCACATTAGTAAAATCAGAGCTTTTACTTGCTCATTTGTCTTCTCTTTAGCTGGTAGATCCCAATTACTTAAATTTATAGTTTATTTTTATAGAACACTTCCTAACACAGTCTAGAAACAATAGTTTCATCCTCACAGCATTTTGTAAGTTGAATGTTTGGATTTTAATTAAACAATAATAATACTGTTTTTTTTATTATTACAAAACGTCAATTATTAGAAGATACATAATTACTGGCATGTAAATGTTTGGAAAACCCATTTGATGTTTTATAGATTATAAAGTCAGTACTTACCGTCACTTCCTGATGGAAATTTCAGAACAGAATTTTCATACAGGGATGCTGCTGCGAAAATGGCATAAACACTAAATTTTCTGTATCCTTTTTCACATGAGTTATTTCCTGCCTGATCTCTGCTTGCCAGTTTGCTTTTTCTTCCCCTTAAGATTCCCTAGACTGAATTCTYATTGCTTGGTGCTTTCAGTGTTTTTTCTCCGATGCTGCTGGTGGCATGGTTTCTTTGTCTCTTCCACTTAAATTCATGCAAGAGCACATCTTGTCTAAAGATGCTGTTGCCTTGCTTTTCAAAGAACATACAGGAGAAGAAATAATGTCTTTTCCCCCCTCTCTTGCTTGCCTCCCCTTGGACAGTGTACTGCCTGAACATCCCTGTTRTATGCTCTTGTGCCTGTACCAATGATGCTGTGAGTGATTAATGTTAGCACTTTGATGACATCAGCAACTAGCAACTCTCTCCTTTTTAATTTCAGTAGGGGAGGGAGCAAGCATAGCTTAAAAAAACCCCACAGAGCTCCCTCTCTCTCTCCTTCCTTTCCTCCCCCCCAACTTTGTTAGTGGCTTCTTCCTTAAGTATTTTATGCTTTTGTGAAGCAGCGGTGGCGTGTGATGGTGTTTTCTAATCCCCTTGTCACAGTTTATAAAGCTCCACTAATCCAGCGTTTACAGGTGGCCCATTTCCCCATAAGGGCTACATTAAAGAAAGATGTATTTTTAGATTGGCTGGCTTCTTATTGTTATGTATTGGTGAGTTTTTAAATACTGAAATCATGTTTTTAGGGCTTGCTTTCCTATGACAAATTTCTGCTGTGTGAATAGGAGTTCCCTCCCCTTAACCTCACAGCAGTAAAATGCTTTAACCTACTGGCGTAAAATTCTTCTTGCGCTATAGCTGAAATAGATAGTTTGGACACATTTACTGGGGAGACCCACCAGATTGGAAACATCAAAAGCAAAAGATGAAATCTCACCTTTTAGAGACAACTGTGTAAATGCTTAGTGTATTGGGACATTCATCTGCACATATTCTCTTAAGGTTTTACCAGTTGATGCCTCAGACCCTTTTTCTGTAAGCAGAGAGCTATGCMAAGGCACACATTGTACCACAGGGATGCAGCTTTAGGCTGTCAACCTGGTGGGGTGTGTTTGGAGTTTATTAGCCTTTTAGCCAGCTCCGATCTAATAGCAGGACTGTGTCGTGTATTAGGAGTCTAATAACTAGCCAAGTGTCTGTTTTAGTTTGCATTCACAGAAAAGATGGCTGAGTATTTGGAAACAGCCCTCCTCCACAAAATCAACACAAGCCCACGGTCCTTAGAACAGAGCTTCCCAGAGTGACGGGTGGCTGAGGCYGGGGGACCCTCCAGAGCAGGGTGATCTGCAGCAGGTTACTCAGGGACGTGTCCAGTTGGGTCTCAAACATCTCCAAGGACACAGACTCCACAGCCTCTATGTTTGACCACCCTCACAGTAGTAAAGTTTTTTCTGATGTTTAACTGGGATTTCCTGTTTGTGCCCTTTGCCCCTTGTCCTGTCACTGGACACTGCTGAGCAGAGTTGGCTCTATCATCTTTACTCCCCTGATCAGTTACTTATGCATGTGGATGGATGTGATCCCCCTGAGCCTTCTCCAGGYTGCTCAGCTGCTCAGAGTCCCAGCTCTCTCAGCCTTTCCTCACAGGAAAGATGCTTCAGTTCCTTAATCATCTTTGAGGCTCACTGCTGGATTCTCCCATACGTCTCTCCATGTCTCTCCTGTACTGGGGAGCCCATCACTGGACCCAGTACTCCAGGTGTGTCTCACCTGTGCTTAGAGGGGATGGATCACCTCCCTTGACCTGCAGGCAGTGCTCTGCCTGATGCAGCCGCACTGGCTGTTGGGTGCCTTTGCCGTGAGGACATACTGCTGGCTCGTGGTCAGCTGCTTGGTCACCAGGACCCTCAAGATAAGAAAAACAAAAAAACTCCAAACCTACCTTCTGCAGGTCAGACTGTCTTGCTGTATAGTTTCTTCAYACAGATGGAGACAGAAGTTCAGTCACGTAAGAAATATAACTGAACCTTTAAGTAAATTTCAGTACTGGCAACTTCTTGGATTTTCACATTGCAGAAATAAATTGCTAGTTGTAACTTTCTGTGGCTGTTGAAGCATGATAAAATTTATGTTATTTTCTATGTGTGTGTGTTTTAATAACATATGCAAAGTTCATCACTTAGGTCAGGAGTTGCCTGATTCAGAAGGTTGGTTTTGGATCTCTAGTTCTCTCTTGTTATGACCTAGGTGGTCCCTTCTGAGCCTGTTCTTTCATGTAGTTCTTTCATAATGCAACAATTTTTGACCCCTGAGGGTTTGTGAAGTACATCTAGGGCATCCACAAAAGGTGGCCAAGAAGTGTAAACCTGTTGCCAAATTTGCATTCACTATATGTCGGTCTAGAATCCAATTTTTAAATGTCTAAGTCCACAGTTCAAAACACGTTGGAAACTGGTGTTTATATAGAGATTTACAACATAAATAAAAATGTGTATCTTCTGTCCTGATTTCTTCTAAAGGACTTAAAGTCCTTTTCTTTTATGAGACTAAAATCCTCCAGGAGCTTGGTAGGGTTTCATTACTTGACTTCCTAGTAGTTTCTTTGTGCAATGCCATGTACTACAGTATCTGGTATTGACTTACATGGATAATTGGGGCAGGATCTGCACTGAAGGGAAGGTCAATTTCCTTCCTGGATTACTGGTGAAGGAAAATTTTCTGTTACAGCTGATGTGTGTGGAGTTGAAAGTCTAACAGTATGCTGTCTTTCATGAATGTATTAGGGAGAATGAAAACTGCAGAAAAGAAAAGGAAACACAACAGAACCTTCTGCAAGAAAGGTTGACAAGATTCCCTTTTAAAATTAAATTTCAGGATATTAGGAGAACAACCCACTTACAGAAGTGGAGGATGTTAAGGTAGCTAACTCCCCTTTGATCCACAGCTTCAACAAATAGTTCCTAAATCCCTATGCAGCATCAGTCTGTACAGTTGTGTTCACTTTGAAGAAATAGTCATTAATATGGCAAAGCACCTGATCCTATTTATATAACTCTGGAAGAATTTCCATGAGGTTATATCCCAGACTTAGATTTGCTTTGATCTTGTGTACAGCTGAGGGATTTGAAAGAGAGAGATCCTTATTAATTAGTTGCAGAGAGCAGTAACTGCAGAAGGCTGGTTTTTTGTAGTTGAGTCCTCAGAGACTTAAACCAGCTATTATGAACTGAAAATTGAAGTAACTTCTTTCAAGATGTTTTGTGCATAAAATGGACGATGTAGGAATAGAAGCTGTGCTTTAAATTCAGGGATCTGAACAGTGGCCTTGACTACTCTTAGCCTTTTATACCTGTGTAAATAGAAAAATACGAAAGAGGAAATATCCATGGCTTTATAAATGGTAAGTGGAAGATGCCTGGTGAAAAAAAAAATGTTTACAAGTTTTTCTTGCTAATACAGAGATTTTGGTTGGAGTTCCTGCCTTACAAAAGGGAAGCTTTGTATTTTAACTTCCTGGAGAGAGAGTGGGATACAAAGTTGTTATTTTATTTTTAATATGCTTTAAAATGCTGTTTAAATGAGATTATTATAAAGATGCAGTCAGCTGAAATTGTCATTAATCATATTTATTCTCTTGTTTTAGGCATTGAACCTGGCATATTCCAGCATCTACAGCAACTACAGGAATTTTGTTGGTCCCCCTCACTTTAAAGTCATCTGTAGACTTCTTGGGTATCAGGGTATTGCTGTGGTGATGGAGGAGTTGCTGAAAGTTGTCAAGAGCCTGGTATGCCCGTTTTCTTTCATTTTCTGCTATTCCAAATGGCTTCTGATAGGATATGTCTCAAGAAAAACAAAGTGAAAGTAAGATCTCAGATAAAACGAATTAAAATGTTACTTCCATTGAAGTTGAGTATAAGCTGTGTTTGAGAGTATTTGAAGTCTTGTGAAAGCAATAGATGAGGTGCCTTGGTAGCCTGAGCAGTGTTTTGAAAACATTGAATTCTGCATTGGAGATGAATTTAATTTATGTAGACCTATGCTGTTAGGTCCTGGGTAAACTCTGGAAAAGTATGAATGTTTCAATTTAGTTGATTTCAACTTAAAGATTGTACTGTAAATTCACTTTCTCGATATTTTTTGAGAACAGCTGGAGTGTGCTTTCTGCCTTGCCTAACTTCAGGGCTTTCATTAATAACATCATTGACAGATGACGCCTTAATAACAAGGAAGGTTTAATCTCTGGGTTTGATCTAGCAATGGATAGCATCAAGCCTGTTTAGAAGAGTGCTCAGACCAGATGTTGAAGAAGTTATCCATACAGCCTGGGTATCTTGTATTGGAAAGGGCCTTTTCTGTAACTAGGAGGAGGTTGAGGGGCTGGCTGTTTGCTGTATTATTATTGTCTGTGTATACAGTCATAATGTATTGCAGTTAAGTTTAAGCCAAAGCAATGGGTCTTTTCCTCCCTGTCCCAGTTGCCTGTGAGGAGCACACTGCCAAAATAATCCAGCTATACAGGGGGATAGCTGTAGTTTTCATAATCTCACTTGAGACACTTGACACATTTGGCAGTTTGTTTACAGTAATTCCCACAATGTTCTAAGTATGTTTTTGATGTTCTAGAAAGGCTGGAGCCTGCTTGAAGGGGTACTATGATCTAATCTTCAGAAAAAGAGGAAAACACAGATATTTTTTGTGGTTTGGGGTCGAGTTTTGGTTTGTTGGTTTTGGGGGGATTTTTTTATTATTATTTATTTAAGTGGTAAATCGTCTCAATTCATTAAAGGTAGCATTGAATGCTTGGGCATTTATAAAGGAGGTTAAAAGGCCTGGGGGGGGGAGGTACCCTGCTGGTGCCTGATGCAGATGCTCAGTTGTAGGGAGACAGGTATGAGGTAGGTGTCTAGTGGGAGGAAGGCAGACTGACTGTGGGCTGGGACTGTGTCTTAACTGGTATGTCCAGAATAGCCAGTTTGAGCTGTTACAGACAATGCTAAGGATTTTTCTGTTGTTGCTTTTGAAAGCATTCAAATGCAACTGTTTTTACCAAAAATCTGAAAGTTGGTTAGACTATTAATAGAGACAGTCTGCAAGAGAAGAACACGATTTCCTCTTTTTTACTTTCCTGGCCTTAGCTGTTGTGCTACTCTTCTTGTAGCAAAAGGTGGCTAATGCCATATGAAGGAAAGTGCAACTGTATTGATTTGAAAAAGTTGCCTTTTTGAAGATGATGACTGACAATTAAATGCAAGATTTTTAGAGCTTGTTCAATTCATGTGTAGTTTGAATGCAATTTGTTGTAAAGTTTCTTAGTTCAATAACACTGACATGTTTACACACATCTGCTTTCTCTTAGTTACAAGGGACGATTCTTCAGTATGTCAAGACCCTAATGGAAGTGATGCCTAAGATCTGTAGGTTACCAAGACATGAGTATGGTTCTCCAGGTTAGTTCATGTTTAGTGTTACCATAGTAGCCTTAATAAGATACTAATCACTGTCTTCTAGATCATGTGTACCCCTCTCTTTCCCTCCCTCTCTTCTCTTTCCCAATAATCAGCACTTAGTCTTTTTTTATTTCATAACAAGAATCATTGAATGCTGGGCTTTCTGTAAGTACTTAATAATTAAGTTTTAAGACTTCTGTGCTTAGGGCAAATAAAAGGATGACAGTCTGTGTATAGACAGCCTTATGACATAATTGATCTTGAGCTGGAATGTTCACAATAGTTTCTATTTCTAGTCTTATAAGCGTGTTGAGCTTTTCCCTCTGCAAGTTAGCCTCTCACACTTGTTCTGTTTAAATGCCTGATTTAGGTAACCCTGATTCTCTGGAAAAGCCTCTATGCCCTCTTTCTTTGTCCTTATCAAATGTAAGATAAAAGGAGTGCTACTGCTGAGAGGCAAACTGGTCCTGCCAGAGTAGTTCTGTCTGAGGCTTGTGTGGGGTGCATCTTAGCCACTTAACAGGAGGTGTGACAGTTGCAGAAGAAGAAATTACTTTGAAAGCTGCTTGCCACTATGGAGAAATAATTGGCTAATTAGTATTTATCACATTTTTCACTGAAATTCTGAAACTGTTCCCCCCTTCCCCCCCCTCCCCCCCCCGCTTCAAAATATTCCTCCTCCGCAACTTCTAATTAACACAAATTAATCCTTCCATGTGCCACCCACCTCCTGAGTGTATCTTTATTTTTCCAGAGTCGCTTAGGTTTATTAAATGCCACTCCAACTGGAATGAGGTTGGTTTTTTTTCTGCTTCCCTCAGCTTGCTTGACGCTCATTACCAATGTTAAACGAAATCGAGGACTTGCTAAGTGTTTCCTTCCTGTTTTTCTCCCTGGAGCATAGAAATGGATGAATCATGGTAGTTAGCAGTATAAAAATAATCTATCTGAGGTTTTTAGCCCCTCATTGAGGTCTGACCRCACAAGCAGTAGGTATTCTCAAATATAGATTATGCATCACCAGGGTCTACGATGCTGCAGGTGACATTAGGAAGCTCATAGTCCCTTGCCAGAAATCCTCACCTGTAAGGAGTAACTGYTTGGCAGGAGATGCCCAGGGACTTAAGCAGAAACTTTCTCTTGAGGTTAAAAGGCAATCTATCCTATAGGAAATGCAATGGTAGCCTTCACAGGATTGATTAAAACATTTTAAAATCCTTCATCACTTTCCTGTTTTGTAGAGATCACAAACTGCTTTAACCTCTTATTTACTCTTGCAAAAAAAATCCCATATGTTTAGATGCCTACTGTAGCGAGAGATCAGAGTAACTCCTGGTGTTACAGTGGAAGATCACAGTAACTAGATTTGGGCTGGATCTCAAAAACCAGCCCCATTCTGTACTCCTGCACTGCCCCTGTTCCTAACAGGTTTTTTCTTGACCGTGTGTATTTTTCCTGTTCGGAACTATTTCTAGCAGTGGACACTTAACTTCCCAGAGTCTCTTCCAAGAAATGGCAGAGACAGCCTTTATAGCACTGTCACGCCGCCTCTCCCTTTCCTTTCGAAGACACTAGACAGAAAATATGTGTGGAAGCTCAGGGCACCTCCATCCCTCTCTCACATCACTGAAGAATCGTGTTGCGCTCTCTGACGCCTCTCTGCCATGGAGCTGTCTGCCCTTGGAGCAGCTCTGACTGATAAAGGAAAATGTTCTCTGCAATGGGGACGTGCTGCCAGATGGTAGAAGGGCAGGCTCAAACCGTGCTTGATTTGAATCCCTGTCCTCTCCTTTCTGTGCTAAATTCTCCTCTGTATCAGTCTTTGCCACACCTTGTTTACTTGGTTCGCCACCGAAAATGCAAGCTAGTACACGCCAACGGTTCTCTGTTCCCTCCTCTGCCTCCGAAAGCTTTCTGCAGAAGTTAGTAGTTGTAGTAGTAAGTCTGAGTGTTACGGAACACGTCTGTATGCTGCTTCTATCCTTTCATAACAAATCATTTCTTTATAATTGGCACTACGTACACATACAGACCAAAACTGTGATTCTGATCTACAGATTAAATATGTCGATTCTCGTCTGTCTTGATGTAACATGCATTTATCAATTCAGAATTAATTTCCTGAGTCCATTCTCCATATGCAAAGCGATTTAAGTATGCTCAGTAAGTAAGCCTCTAGCTATTTCATGCACTTCAGACTTTTCATTTGGAGAGCTTTGTTTGGACTCTGTTGATTGCAATTCCTTGAGCCCTACATAATCACCCCTCTAGACTTGTGGATTTCCAAACGGTGATTTATTGCTGCTAAAAGGAGCAGGGTACAGACAGTGGCATCAGAGTTGTTCAGGACTCCTGTTCGCCAATGGGTTTGTTTCCATAGGAACAGTCTAAAGCAGTGGGGAACTTGCTCATCTTGTAATCATAAAAATATTTGTCTAAAAATACATTAAGCGTAAGGATTTTTAAAGGGACCTTTTAAAGTCGCTAACGCTCTTAAAGGAATATTGGCCTATAAGAGTTTAAACTTGAAATTTCATCTTGGAGGTAACATTTTCTTCTGCTATTTTTCTAGTATTTGAATATGGCATTCCTGTGTTTGATAAATGAGTATTTCTTGTCCTGCCACTCTGAAGTGTCATTGGACATGATGAAGAAAGTAGTTTGTCAGCTCTGCTGTGAGATGAGGCTTAGGTTTTTGTCACTGGTGTATCACCCCTCCAAAAGAAAGTTTTTAAGGAAAATCGATAAGCTTAGCAAGATATAAACTTGGTGAGAAAGTAGCCTGTTTTTTCCTAAGTATAGCATTTCCATGTTTCTTCTTTAAAAAAAAAAATAAATCAAAGAAACAAAACACCCAGAACTGGTGCAGGGCAAAACACTCATTACACCAGGCCATGATCTCTTGAAATCCCGTGTGTTTGCACGGCAGTTTGGGGAAGCCTCCCCGTGCTGTCGGCTGCTGTGTTCCCATCTCTCCCTGGGCTGACTGTGCTGCAGGCAACCCCTTCTGAGCTGCTTCAGCACAGCAACCGGGCAAAAAATGGTCTTCCAACCCTCCTTTTTCTGGAATATTTTGGGTCAGGATCTAATAGGGACTGGAGCTAGCTTGGGCTGGGAAGCGTGGTGGAGAGCAGTAGTGGCTAGAGAGTGCTGGGGAAGCATCACTTGGGGCACAGCAGAAGGGCTAGTAGTGCTTCCCGTTATCCCAGGTTTTTGATCAAATTGGATGAGTAGGAGAATAAGTTAATTTCTTGGTTGGGGGCACGACAGCTTGAGTCCTTGTGGGGAAGAATATGAAGGGAATTTATTTGTAGGTTTTTCTGGAACCTGTCCATTGGAGAAAGATTTGGGAGGGAATCACARACTTATTTGAAAGAATTTGGGGGCAACCCAAATCACCTAGATGGTTGCAAAGGGGCAGTAAGGACTGATTAGATATGCAGAACAATAGGCATTTCTTTCTAGCAAAATAAACACAGTGCACAGGCTCCGTGATCATCATTCCCAGATACATGTATACGCTTAAACCTTACAAACATTTCTATTGAAAGGAATGGCATGACTGCTGATCTGCAGAGTTAATGTTGTCTCTTGTGAGCCAAAGAAGTATTTGTAGCATTTGAAGGTCTGTATGAAAGTGAACATAAACTAAAGGTCATTATAGCACCCAGTTTCTTGGGAGCAGTTTTGCTGCTGCAGATTAGCAGATTTTACTTGACAACGGCGAAGCCGGTCCTCTGCAGAAAATAATCCATAACACCAACTAGACCAAGAATTATATTCAAGATCTAGTTTGTTGTTAGTCAGCGATTCAGTTCTAGAATTAATAGCCAATTTTTATCTTAAACTTTTAAGTACCAGAATTGTTACAAGCTCTGGAACATGTCTGATTTGAGTCTGTAGGTGTGAACTGAGATTGTTTTATAGAAAATGAAAGGTGTCCAAAGTGAAGTAATCCAACTAGCTTTGTGTTGCATGTGTTGATTTGGTCTGACTTCCTAAATTAATTAGTGTACAGACTGCACAGCTGAAACTTGGCATCTGCTGTTTGAGTGCTGTTGAGATAGGATTTTGGAAGCAGAGATGGAACTTAATCCTTTACTAATCTTCTATACTTTACTTCATCTATTTTATATCAACAGCCCTTGCTTTTGTTGAAATCTGTGTAAATCAGAAACTAGGATTATAAAATCGATTATTATGACACCTAGCATCATCCCGTCTGCAGGAATAGAGGAGTTTAGTTAAAATTGCTTTCTCGGAGAGAAGGAACAAAAAGCCTTGATTCATTTGCCTTGCAAAATGCTGTGTATATATAACCAATTCAGTAACTGATGAATTGCACCCACAAATAAAATCAGGGGAAAGAGGAAGGTTGCATGCAGTTAAGTGAAGTTAACTTTCCTAAGACACTTGTTCTTTTTCCAGGGCTTCAGTATGCATGCGTAGTCTTTCATAAAAATACAGTTCTGCGTACTATACAGTAGAAAGAGGTGTAATCAGGAATGCCATTGCTCAAACATTAATGAAAACACAATGGTGTATTTCTGCCCACTGGACTCCATTGGGGAGCAGATCGTGTTTTCAGTGTCATTTCTGTTCCATCAAAAACAGCCTGTGTAGCTCTGTAAACTTTCGTCTGTTTTTTCATCGGTAMATCAAGCCCTTCATCTAAGGGGAAGCAGTGCACTGTTGACAGCGGCGTTTGGAACAACTGCATGCTAGATACTGGGTGTCAGATTTTCAAAATAATGACACAATTTGTTCATGAATGCATGTGTGTGGGTGTGTATTTATATAACTGTATATGGAGACTGGGGCTTTGGGTGAACAAATAAGGATCTTTGTTAAGGACTTTGAGAGGAACTCTAACTTGGACTGACTCTAAAAGAATATATGTAATTTTTATGGTATGAACCTCAAACCTCTTTGACTTCTGTTATCCTGCTGCTTTTGGGTGGACTTACTGTCTTGCTTTGGTTTCAGTCACACCTTCAGTATGAGCTCCTTGTTGCTGGCCACAGTCCTCTGTGCTTCTCCTGGTTTCTCTCTGTGCCATCCTGCTCCTTCATATTGGCTGTAGGTGACGTGGGTTATTCTCAGGATTTCACTTCAGAGCTGCCCTTATAACATTGATAAAATTTTCTCGACGTTGTTCTGGGCATCAATCGCTTTTCTGAAACTCCCCACAAAATCCACAGGCTGGGTGGGGGATTGAGAGAGTCTGACACTGCCTCTCCCCCCCCCCCCCGCCTTTCCATCCCCTTCATGACCAAAGGTTGTTTCTATGTTGTGGTAGCATAATCGTCCTTGCTGCTCTGCTCAGCTTCTGTTTCTCACCAAATTGCTCCCCACTCACCATACAAGATAAAGGGAAAAACATCCCCATGTCTGTCCTTGTCGCCAATATCCTGCTTGCTCAGGTAGTGCTTTCTCGCCATGGTAACTATGTGAAGTCTACAGTTAGTCACTGTTTTGGGGGGTCTTCCAGCCCTGCTGTTGGTTCACCATCAATCTTTGTGTACGGCCCACAGATACTAAGACCAGAAGCGTTGGTGGATATTCTAGTTTGATTTCCTCTATGGCACAGACCTAAGTCCAGGATAACGCAATGGACTTTTTCTTCCAGAAGGGCATCCAGTCTTGGTATGAGGAAAGTATTTGACTTGACTTCTAGCAGTTGATCCTTAGAAGACCTTCGTTGCTAGGTGTGGAAGCCCTTTCATCAACAGAGAAAAACACAAAGGAAATACTAGGGTGTGTAACTAAAACACAGTGTAGACTTGCGGTAAAGCTTGCTTCAATGCCCTTGCTCTGCATTTTTTTCCTAGCATCAAAAATTTGTTGTGGAAAAATTTTCTGCCATATCAGTCTGCCTTTTCAACCTCATCTTTAAAATAGGAATCTCAGTATTCAGCACTGCAGCATCTCATTGCCATGGTGGGCAGGTGTGTTTAAACAACAAACACAAGTGCTCACTGCTGCTCAAACACCCGGGAATTGCAAT
The DNA here is from genome assembly GCA_030449065.1 of Oceanodroma leucorhoa. NCBI lineage: Eukaryota > Metazoa > Chordata > Aves > Procellariiformes > Oceanodroma > Oceanodroma leucorhoa. The sequence goes on from JASVER010000062.1 coordinate 2,991,386, forward strand.
TGGCCTGTATACTGCAGCGTTGAATGTACACCAACAGCCTTTTGCAGAGCTTTTTTGTTACATGGTCCCCATGTTATGGGAAGGGGGGAGTTAGTGATGCACTGGCATGACTTCTTTGCTTTTTAGCTAGATTTAAATGTGTTTTCCTCTGAATAAATCAAGCTCAGCTCGTTATATCTGACCTATCTTCGTTAGTTTTTCAGTTCTGCTTTTCTATTGAGCCACTAAACTACTCAAGTTAGGTCTGAAATTTATCTCCACTGAATGTGTGTGGGAACACTTATTTACTGCAAATTTTCTATTGACAAACAGTTCTTTGAGATGTAACAGAGCCAGCCCTGCATCCCCTTGCCATGCACTTTATTGATGTTTCATGTTACTAATTTTAATGACGTGAGGCTTTCTGTAGAAGTGTGTGGGTTAGCTGCATGGTCCTTCCTTCACTGTACGTTTTCAAGTTCCTCTGCTGAATTGGAGGGATTTCCTTGGCATAGATACACTCCAGGCTATATTTTATGTTTGCRCCCTCCCCTCTCAGCTATTGCCTTGCTGGGTAAATACCGAAGTCTAATCTCCTGCATGGGAAGTGTTCGTCAGCTGCGCCCAAGGAACACATGGGAAGGTGTTGGGGGGCATCTGTGCTCTCTTGCCTTGTCTCCTCTCAATTGCTTTGGATATGATTGGGTGGAGATTTAACTGTGTGACTTAATTCAGTGTAATGGAAATGAACTGCCATATGTAGCACGCAATCCGAAAGCTTTGCACGATGTATTTTCTTCTGTCATCAGTCGAGGGTTTTGGTGGCTTTTTAAAAGGGCCAGGCTTGTGGAGACAGATGGAAAAATGCTGATAAAGATTAACTTGTAAAAAGCCGGAGAGCTGTCTGACCTACTGCAGTTCTCTGCTCTTCCTTGCCCATCCTGCACATCGCTCCGTGGTGCTGACCAGATCGGGTCCCTGCAGAAGCTGCCAAGCCCAGGCTCTCCTGGGCTTGTCTCTAACCAAGGGACTGCGCAACCTTTCTGGGGCTGGGGGGAAGGAGCTGGAAATCCACCAGTGCGTTAAGCATCACTGTTGTTTGGGAGAGGTTTGGTGGAAAAGACATATGTTTATGTAAATTACGTGTTTTTTAAAATCATAATTTAGCTGKTTTTTAACAGCTTTTGGCAAAATTTTGACAGAAACAATGTTCTGACTGTACTTGTCAGCAGGATCTGATGTACCCTTGCCAGCAGAGCRTGACTTGAGATTTCTGTATTTAATTGTTCTGTGAGGTTGCAGATCACCTCTGGCTGTCCGTGGCACTGTCAGAGTCGTAGCCTGACACCACCCCTGTTCCCTCTATCTTTAGCGCTCTGCTCCTTGCTGGCTCTGTCATCCTTGAAAATAACAGCTGTGAATTGAACGTGTTGGGTGATGCGGCAGGTTAAGGACAGAGGCTGAAACAGGACTAATAGCAGACAAGAGCCTTAGACTCTCTTCCTGCCCCTGGAAATTATTTTCTTACCTCTTACACTGGCTCCCTTTTCTAGGAGCGAGAAGCTAGGCACTCCATTTTGCATGATTTATCCAGTTAAAAAGGTCAGCACACCACTGGCTTAACACTTCATAACCTCTGATTTTTAATGTATTTAAATACTGCTCCTTTCAGTTTCCTCTAGGCTGCACGTCTGGAGATAAAAAAATCTCATGTGCTGATACATGGAGAGAGTACTGTAAACCTGCACCCTTGGTCAGTTTTCCTCTGATACAGTATATTTATGCACATTCAATGCGAACTTTGAATGGGCAAATTGGTTAGAAAATTGGAGTGCTTTTGAGGCAGAAAGAAAAATTAGTCCTGATTCGTATGACTCTTATCCACATGACCAGAATCTTTTGTCTGCTCTCCCAAGGTAACAGGTGTGCCTGTGTGATCATCACTAGATTTCGTTCTGGCTTCTGAGATTTAATTTTTTTGCTTCTCTTTTCATTTCAGGTATCTTGGAGTTTTTTCACCATCAGTTGAAGGACATTGTTGAATACGCAGAACTGAAGACTGTCTGCTTCCAGAATTTGCGGGAAGTGGGAAATGCTGTCCTGTTTTGCCTTCTCATTGAACAGAGTCTGGTAGGTGCCTGCTGTGCTAGTTGAAAACCCATCTGTCTCTCAAAATGTACTCTCAAATTTTGTTACTAACGTCATAAATAACAAGGTTGAAATCTGCAAGTTTGCTATTGCTGATGGGCAGATGGGTAGGAACAGTTCCTTGCTGTGATCTCTTACAGTCTTGCAGGGGGTTTCATGTCTGCGAGATAGCAGGGATGCCTGATTTTGCTGGGTGAGAGACATTGCCTCATGTACGGTTCCTGAGGATTGAATATTATGATCTTCATCATAAATTATGATCAAACACAGTATTCCTGCAGTCAGTCACAGGGTGGCTACTCTCTCTACATCAGTGAGTTGTGCAGCTGGTACTGTTATTTTCCTTCCCTGTTTGTCATTCCTGTTGTCATCTGAAACATTGCAAAGTTAACATGGACTTCTTGGACGTCCTTATTGCTGCAAAGATGACTGACAGTGGTGCCCGCTCTGCCAGGCATTCATCTGTCCTTCTTTGAATGAAGCTGTGAAACATGTCCAGTCTTTCAGCTGCTTCCTATATGCCTAGCCTCTACCTTTCAGCATGCGAAGCTGCCTGCTGCTGAGGGCACCGTGCTACAATTGCCCTTTATCCTTACCTCTCCTTTTCCCACTCTTCTTTCACATTATACAATCTGCTGTTCAAACAAAATGGCCAGACGTGTAATTTCTTTGTCTTCATGCTTTTGGGTGCTTACAGAGGGAAAGCTGGGCATTGCTTATGGGCCAGAAAAGCAACAGGTGTGCCGTCTTCCCTTTCTTTACCTCCATTGTGCCTTTGAGACTTGGGTGGGGAGTCTCTCCCCTGCCTGTGCGTACGGGGTGCTCTGCCCACACTGTGCAAGCACACGCTGCYGCTGAGGCTGGGCTGCCCATCACGTAGAGATCTTTGCTGACTGTGAACCAGCTACATCATTTCCTCAGCAAGCTGGCTGGGGGCCTGCCGTTGCACAAAAATAAATCCTCATGTAAGACTCCTTCTCTAGGGTGTATTAAAGCTGTTGATGTTAGATAAGGTAACAAAGACATGCTGTTCCTCAGAGTACTGTTCATGGTGTTAGAGGATCGCTCCCATGTGGTGGAGAGTAATTGGAGGGCCAGGTGACAAGCAGTGAACCCGTATTCGGTAACAGGATAGCTGAAATAAAACAAGAAACAGGATTACTTTGGATTCAGGCTAACAGGGTATGTGGTGAAAGGCCAGGCAGGCGAGGGCCTTCACTGCTTCAGGGTGTACCAAAGTGACACCAGTGCTAGAGGTAGCTTCTTTCGGACGCCACCTTGGTAACACTTCACAGAATCATAGAACAGTTTGGGTTGGAAGGGACCTTTAAAGGTCATCTAGTCCAACACCCCTGCTGTGGACAGGGACATCTTCAACTAGATCAGGTTGCTCAGAGCCCCGTCCAGCCTGACCTTGAATGTTYCCAGGGATGGGGCATCTACCACCTCTCTGGGCAACCTGTTCCAGTGTTTCACCACCCTCATTGTAAAAAATGTCTTCCTTATATGTAATCTAAATCTACCCTCTTTTAGTTTAAAACCATTCCTCCTTGTCCTGTYGCAACAGGCCCTGCTAAAAAGTTTGTCCCCGTCTTTCTGATAAGCCCCCTTTAAGTACTGAAAGGCCACAATAAGGTCTCCMTGAAGCCTTCTCTTCTCCAGGCTGAACAACCCCAACTCTCTCAGCCTTTCTTCATAGAAGAGGTGTACCATCCTCCTGATCATTTTTGTGGCCCTCCTCTGGACCCGCTCCAACAGGTCCATGTCTTTCTTGTGCTGAGGGCCCCAGAGCTGGATGCAGTACTGCAGGTGGGGTCTCACCAGAGCAGAGCAGAGGGGCAGAATCACCTCCCTCGACCTGCTGGCCACGCTGCTTTTGATGCAGCCCAGGGTACGGTTGACCTTCTGGGCTGTTTGCTATTACTATTACTATTACTTTCTAGTAATACACCTCTGCTCACTGCCCCTCCTCTTGTTTTTGCCCTCAGTGGTGCCCTGATGTCCTGCCACGTATTTCAGTATTTTTCCATTGTGGTCATCTGTCATAACTAAACGAGACTTTACCCCGGTGCAAAATGTAGGTCTGTGGTGCATTTCTGCCTGTGGGTGGGTCTTGTTAATCTTGACTGCCTAGCACATGCATTTTCATGGTGTGACATCAAGGAATTAGACCTGGGAAAGGCACGTGAGCCCCGGCAGCCTGGCCTTGCTGAGGGTATGGCTGATGAACATATCTTCTAATACTAGCACTGAGGGACTACAAATGAGCAGGGCCTCTGCTCCAAAAATGAGGCGAGGGGCTTAGCAAAGTCACGTGTCTGCTTCTGGTCATCTCTGCATTTTCTCTGCACGTACATACAGCAGCCAAGAAACCAGGAGACATCTGTCTTCCTTTCCCCCGTCCCTAAAGATGTAAAATACTTCCTGAGAGGTGGTTCACCGCTGCTGTCCTGTGTCTCGGCCCTCCTGGAGGGGAGCTGTGCCTGCCACGATAGATAACAGGTGGTGGGAATAGTGTTGGTAAAAATAACCAAGCAGTGAGTCATCTTCACCGCTCTGTTTGTCTGCGCAGGAGCCGCCTGCTGCTTTCACACCGAAATTACTCATTCTGCATTAGTCTTTTTAATAAATGCCCTGTCCTTTACAAACTGCCAGCTGAGAGTGGGAGGAGAGCTGCTGGAGTTTATTTGGGAATCCGAGGTAACCTGGTGAAGTCAAATCATCTTTGGGAGGGGTCCCGTGAGGAGAGCGAGGGCTCAGAGCAGCTCCCGGCGGTGGCGGCGGAGGCTGGCTGCCCTCTGGTGTTTCTGCGACGGCGTCGGCGTGCTTTTGGAAGCCCGTTTTGGGGATCTGGTGTGGTTTGGGGATTCTTCAGTCCTAAATGCCTCGTTTCCTTTTCGTTCCAGTCCCTAGAGGAAGTGTGTGACCTGTTGCACGCGGCGCCGTTCCAAAACATCCTGCCCAGAGTTCACGTCAAAGGTATTTGCTAAGTGAAAACACCTTCCTTGGGTAATGCTTTCCACTTGTCTTGCCTGCTGCTGTGGTTTCGGTGACCATCCCCAGCCATCCTTTACAACACKGCTGTTAATTACGGGACGGAGGTAACAGATTCAGGCCTGTTTGCCTGGCTGAAAAATACGTGCTTAGCGAGGCTCAGTGCAAATGACAAGAGGAAGAGGAGGAATGCTGTGACAGGGAAAAGTGGGATGGATACCCAGGGCAGTATTACCCCTCTAYGTGGATATGGTGAGAGGATTTTCCGAAGGTGCTGTTTAGCTTATATGATTGTCAATTAAATAGGGTAGGCTTGATCATAAAGGGGTATAGGAAGTCTGTCAGCAGGGTAAGTAAATACAAGTGGTTCCTGGTCCCAGTAGACTTTTCACATGCCTTTTTACTRAACTAGGCATGCAGTGGTGAGTGTTTGCAGGATTGCTTCCTGCAATTGGTATCTGCTTTCCTCATCCTTCATCAGCAGAAAGTGAGCTCTTTTTTCCCCTCACACTTCGCTTCTTTCTGTGTTGCTCCTCTGTCTCCTTTCCGTTTCTCACTGCCAGAGCAGCTGATTTGTTCTGCTCGGAGAAATCCCGTCAGCTAAAAATCTTGGAGAATATTTCCAGACTCACCATAGCTACTTGCATCTCTGCATAAAAGTAACCAGACTATTGTAAACAGTATTTTCCCATTTGCTGGAGAACATTTCCTAGTTGCCAGTGATGAGGGGGCACCAACTGCTTTTTTAAGCCTTGTTATACACAGAATTCCACCCTCATTATACCCCACCTTCTAGAGTCAAGCATTTTATGTATGATAAGGACAATTTATTTGGCTTAGTACAAGTGGGAGTCAAATATGTTAGCAGCAGCAGCAAAATAGAGCCTTATATTTGGTCTTCAATTTACTTAATTAAATGTATTCTACTACAAATCCTTGGTTTCTTTTTGTTTGCACATGCAATGCAACATTTTACAATATAAATATATCTTTTTCTAAAAGCACATTGAAGATTAACCAACTATTTAGACCTATAAAAATAACTTACCCAGTTTTCTACTGCACTGAATAAGGATTGTGTAAAAATAAGAATTTTCTTGCTTAATTTCAATTTATAAAATTAGGTTGGCTACCAATTAAATGCATCAGTGCTCTCTTTTTTTTTTTTTTTTTTTTTTTTCTTCCAGAGGGTGAAAGACTCGATGCTAAAATGAAGAGACTAGAATCGAAATATGCTCCGCTACATTTGGTTCCTCTTATTGAAAGATTAGGAACACCCCAGGTAATCTCTCATTTGTGTTGGAGGCAATTCAAGAAATTTCTGAGCACTAGAAAGCCTGTCCTTTCACACGTGCCGATAGCTGTGTCAGAAGTTCAACCTGCACATCCAGCTTGTTCACACAACAGGATTTTTTCTTCAGATCCATGGAGTTGGTAAAGCTGTTAAAGCTCAGAAGTTTAAAACATTTGAGACTGGGGTGGAATTGTCATGTTTTGGGGAAAATGCTAATTTGTATGTGTGTTGCTATGTGATACCCTCTCAGTACAAGGGCTGGCCTTTGGGAGGTCAGTGCAAATTCCACCAAAAGCAACCAGTTTTCTTGTGCGTGTGTATGTTTATTTTAAAACAATTTATTCCTCTCTCAGCCAGATGATTAGAAACTCTTGGAAAATGAGCTGAGTTGAGCTTTCCTGGAAACACGATGACCAAAGAGAACATTCTTGAACTGCCTTTGCAKCTTCAGCACTATTTTCCTTTCTCTCAGTGTGAGGGGTACATTAATTCCCTGCTAACCWTAGCAGTTTAGAAGTGATTGAGTTGTGAATAGTAGAAAATAAGAGCAGAGTGCTCTGAAGCAGACTTCAGACTGCTTTTATYGTCATACGTGCTGCAGCTCGGTAGGTGCTGTTGCACTGTAGGTGAGAGCTCTCAACATGATGGCACAAGCTGGGGCAAGCCCTGGCCGGCATTGCCATTTATGGGTTCTGTCTGAGCCTGTTTGTGCTCAGACAAACAGGCTGTTAGAGAGGGGAAAGCTCCAAAGAGCTTTGGAGCTTTCCCCTCTCTAACAGCAGCAGCTGAGGGAGATATGCAGAAGAGCGCAGGCAGGAGCTACTGCCTGTACTAGCAGCAGAGCACTGAACTCTTTGGGTTTGCTTTCTTGCCTCCATTCAGGCAAAGAATTCTTTAAACTTCCCTGGGACTACTCCAGGATTAGCATTACTGCAGTTAGCGTTACTTACTTCCAAGCCTGTCTGCTTGAAAAGGCTTTTACAGTTTTCTCTGAACGTTTTTTCCACTGAACTGAACCCCAAGCTAGTGGCCTCTGACCTCACTTAGAGTCAGGAGAAATACCTCCTAGAATAAACCCATGTGAAACTGAACAACATGGTGGTGTATTTTTTTTAAATGAAGTCTTGTGGTCAAGTGGCTTTTACCAGGATTTTGCACTTTCTTTCTCTCCACCTTAGCAAATAGCAATCGCAAGGGAAGGGGACTTGCTGACCAAAGAACGCCTCTGCTGCGGCCTGTCCATGTTTGAGGTTATCCTGACGAGGATCCGCTCCTTCCTGGATGATCCCATCTGGCGCGGGCCCCTGCCCAGCAATGGGGTGATGCACGTGGACGAGTGCGTGGAATTCCATCGCCTCTGGAGCGCGATGCAGTTCGTCTACTGCATCCCCGTGGGCACGCACGAGTTCACTGTGGAGTACGTACTGCCAGCTGCCAGCGGTCCGCCTGCGGGCAACAGTCCTTGGCTTGTCCTCCCTGTGGCTGGCGGGGGGCCCGGAGTGGGGCGTTTGTTCGCCTGTCCGCAAGAGCCGAGTGCAAAAACAAGGGAAAGTGCTGCGATCGCTGGGAGGGGCTCATAATCCATGAACACAGATATTGTATCTTTAAGAAAAATGACCCTCTATTTTAAGTGTTGCCACTGTATATCGAGCGATCCCATGACAAACAGGCCCTAGCACGCGTCTTTCAATAGTAGTCAGACCCCTACGGACGCTGAACTTAAATAAAATAGCTGAACACTGGTGCATGTGTTTCTAACAAGTATTTTCTTCTCTAATTAAGAGCAAGAATGAGCACTTGGAAGTTAACATGATTAACATGACTTAACCAGGAACTGTAGTTCTTGGTTTTGTTAATTTTGATAATAGCCTGATTTTGAAAAACTGTTAAGCTGTAACGTGCTTGTCACTGAGCAATTACGGAGGCAACAGCATAGGACGTTTGCTTCCTTTCTTGCCTGCAGCCCAAAGGAGCAGAGTGGTGTTGAATTCCCAGTTTGTTTCCTTTGAAAATGAAATGTAATGCTGCTGGAGTCTAATGGGGAGTAAATGGTTTTGGAGTAACTCTACATTGTGTAAAACTGGGGGGGGGCTTCTGCTTTTTCGTTAAGCACCCGTTTGCATTGCTTGTGGCATCTGGAAAGAGAACTTAATTTACTAGAGATTTTGCAGTATTTTCTAGATTAACATCTAACATATTCTAGAGTGATATATATGTAGTTTAGAATGATGGCTGATGACTGAGCATTTCCTGTGGATATGTTTCTGAAGATTTAGGTGAAACGTGCTTTATGTGGTGTGTTTCCTGTTTCAGGCAGTGCTTTGGAGACGGCTTGCACTGGGCTGGCTGTATGATCATTGTGCTTTTGGGACAGCAACGTCGCTTTGATGTGTTGGATTTCTGCTACCACTTGTTGAAAGTCCAAAAGCACGATGGCAAAGACGAAGTTATAAAGAATGTGGTGAGTTGAAAACATCTGTTCTGTATTCGCTGTAGTAATAAAGACAACAATAAAACAGAGCTGTTTGTACTCGGACGCAGTGTAGACATAGCAATCGTTTTTTAGAATGAAATGCTGAAAATGAGGGCGCCAGGGTTTTTAGGAACAAAAGATTAAGGCGTTAGTACTGGAGTTTGAAGACTGGTCAGTGAGAATTCTGATTTCCTGAATATGTGGGATTTTCTTAATGCTTTCCGTCTCATATACGTGCATTCAGATTATGACAAGACTGCTGTAAATTGCCCTTTTTTGTACAAAAAGCAGCACTGTCAAAGACCAACATGCACCTTGGATTTTCACTGAATTAGCAGTAGAAGGGAAACATTCAGAACATTGCTGGGAGGGGTGAGGTAACAGCATTTGCTGCTTTTGTGTCTAAGGCTTTTTATCTCAAGCTAATTCCTGTGTGTTTTTTGATGTTTTGCAGCCTTTGAAGAAAATGGTTGAGAGAATACGCAAGTTCCAGATTCTGAATGATGAAATAATTGCTATTTTGGACAAGTATTTGAAGTCTGGCGATGGAGAGAGCACACCCGTGGAACACGTGCGCTGCTTCCAGCCACCTATTCATCAGTCCCTTGCCAGCAACTAGACTTCCCACCTAACGATACTTTTTGCACCTATTTAGGCTAAAAGTATGAGAAAGGAAAAAACCCACCCACCACAAAACACACCAACAGTTTTAAGGAATACTCTCATCTGCATTTTTCAGTATGCCTGTGCCATTCAGGTGGTGCACTGTCCTCTTCAGTCTCCAAGCACAGTAACTGTATACAATCTATACTTATTTTTCTAGACTAAAATTTTATACACTTTGATTAAAAACCTGCGACTGTAAAAGATTTTTGAAATCTCTTTGCATTCCTGTACTGAGGTGGCCATTTTAGACTGGACTGGCATAATTTCCCCCCGAAGCTATCAAAATAATAGCTGTGGAGGATAAGAAAACTGGGTTCTGTAGAAAAAAACATTTTAGAAATCAATTACTAATTGTTTGTATTAGAGCATTAATTGCTTAATTAGCCTTTATTAAAAAAACACAACCAACAAACTGCTGGTGCTTTGTGAATAATTTTTCTAGTCAGTTGTTTATTTTTCCTCTTTGCAAAACTATTCTCTGAGATCAGTAATTATGGAAATGAAGGCTAATTAAGGTGATTGTTTCAAAGTTATTTAACATGGAGGTGACTGACAGTATTCTGATTTTTTGAAAGGCAGTAGTTTGATTGATTATAATGGGGACTGTTTACTTTTTCCTAATGAGAGCTTCTAACACAATTTGTATTTTGGTTGGAGATACGTACCTGTGTACCAAAATACATGTTTACAAGCGATAAGGAATTCTTGTTTATAAGAATCTTGAATACAGTGATCAGGTGTAATCTATCCCAGTACATAAGCTCTAATGATGTTGATCATGATTTACTTATGGAAGTATTTGTTTAATTACACTTACTGTATTATGCAAACACTGCATCAGTAAAATTGTTTGTAAAACTTTGCAGCTGTAAAACTTGACTTTTCAAGCAACCTGTTCAGCCAAAAGTAGTAACTCCTGCTGGCTTACTGCAGGATCCTAACGGAGCTTTTCAGTGGTGTTGGACAGTCAGTTAGCTGTTAGGATCAACCCAAAATATTTTCCCAAAACAAACATGAGTTAAGATGGCTGGAACAGATGCAGATTGATAATTACACGTTTTATCCAGGATATGGATTTCTGGAAATGTTATTTGGTTAATGTTTCTAACCCACAGTGTGGAACCAAGAATGCATCCCTTTGAGAAGCTGTTTTTCTCCCTTCTGACTCATTCAAGGTTAGGTTACAGTCCATCTTTTGTCCTGCTCAGCTCTTTTCAGATATTTCACAGCAACGGAATCAAGTCCAGTAATGGGTAGAAATGAGCATCTGACAGGAGGTATGCAGGAGATGAGGAATGTGTAGGTATGGGGGTGGCAGGGAGAACCAGACTTTGAGGAAAGAAAAGAAATTAACTGAAATTTCTTAGCAAAACAGAGGGTAGAGATTTGCCAGGCAATCTATAAGCGCATCTCCAGCACCACAGGTTTCCCCAGGATATCCGTGCTCAAGAGCTGCCATTCTGGCCTGGCCTCTGTTGTGGGGAGAGCGCACACAGGGCTGCCTGGTGTGGGGGAGACAGAAGCAGGAAACACTTGTGCTTCCTTACGCCAGCTTGTTACAAGATTTCTTTTACAAGATGCTTAACACACAGTTTTCTTTAGGAAACATTTCTTTTTTGACCTTCACAGCACTCTGCAAAGATGACTTCTAGCCAACCAAGTGTTTCCCTGTGCCTCAGGCTTCAATTAAGGAAATTAACAACTTTCTTAATTTGTTGAGATAATAATTGGTTTAGGGATAAGTAAGTCTTGCATACTTGAGGCTTTGGCTTGGCACTGTGGTGCAGAAACGGTTAATTAATAAAGCCTGATTTTTTTGTTTAAGAAATATTTTAAAATAACTAATCATGGTGTGAGTAAAGTAAATTCTAATTCTTACCAGTTTACTGGCAGCAGCAAGCAAATTGGTCTCTAACATCTTAAAACTCCTAGCATTAATACAGATTTCAAGATCTTTTCTTCTTTTCCCTTTAGTTAGTATGGGTTTAAGATAATTCAGACATTAGTCCTACGAGATGTTTGTTTCAAATTTTTAAAGGTAGCTTACTATTTTTTCATTTTCAGCAGGATAGTAGACTTTAAGTGAGTTAAAACTTCTTCACCTGCTACAGCTGCTTCTCCTACCTGAAAAGGAAAAGTCAAGCAAGGTGCACAAAAGGCCTTTTTAATTTTAAACTCTCTCTCATCAAAAACAGTGGGTCTGGAGACCAAAAACATAAAGTAACAGACTCTGCTGTAGGAAATTGTAACCTGCTCTTTGGTTAGGCTGGTGCTCTGGCACTAAGCGTGGCAGCCAGGAGTTCAGTGACTCCTCGGCAGTTTGACTTCTTCCCTGCTGCTCCCCGCTCTGTGCTCGTTGTTGTGTAAGCGTTAGAGGGACGCCCTTCCGTGACTGAGCGCTGCTGGTGTGATGCCCTGTAAAATTACATAGAAGTTCAAATCCCATTCTTCAACTGGAATTTAAAGAACCTTTTTCTTGGTTGACACCTTGGCCCCTCCTGAGCATATGACATGTACCAGAGGAAGGCAGCAGAGTTAGTCTCACAGGTAGGAGCTGTTTTTTTGTCCTCGTAGTGATCTTAAACTATACTCTTTTGACAGTAAGAACAAAAACTGACAAATTACAGCAGTAACTAGTTGTCTCTGTCCCAAATAATTTCTAAGCTTCACATCTACAGTAGAAAAGTTATAAAAGTATCACCAATTTTTATTTTCTGCCTTTGTGAACTTGAAAAACTACTACCTACCTTCGCCACCCCTTTTTAAGCAGTGACATTATGTTCCATTTTTTTACCCTTTTTTTTTTAAACTTAAGAGTGTCACAGCCAGTAACTGCGTTACTGCAAATAAAACTGCAATTCTGTGAGTTCAAGCTGTAACATCAAAAACACAGAGCAGCTCTACAGAGCCAGGGCAGCATGGTCAAGCAAACAGACAGCACCTGACCTCTTCCACAAAAGAGGGAGTAGCTTTTTTGGCTACTAGTAACAACTCAAATCTTTCCTCCTGCATAGGCTGGCATGGCAGGAGCTACCGCCTCACCTACCCAGGCAGAGCAGAAGCTGCTGCCTTCCTGGTGCTGTCAGCCAGTTACTCTGATTTGGTAAGGTTGGGGCTTTTTGATGGAAATCCTGCAAGTTTCGCATACAGCTTTAGTTAAGCCCTATTTTCAAAGGATTAGTCTTGCCTGGCTGTAGCTTTCCCTTTCCTCTTTTACAAACTGGGACAAGAGTACTTACTGTAGCTCCTGTCCTAGTACGTTTACAGTCACTCAGTGTTCAGTCAGGGCACAAGTACAAAGGATTCAGGTTCACTGCAATTTTTTTACCACCAATGCAGAAATAAAGCGATTTATTTTTGATAAAATTGTCATTAGTGCAATACATCTTAAAACAGAAGAATGAAATGAAAGTATTTACACATAACTTAAGCAACAAAACCAACTGTGGTCTGAGGTCATTTTAGTATTTTTTAAAGTAAAAATAAGGCAAATAAAACCCCCTTCAGTATTCTTTATCCAACCTAATCAAACTTAAAAATTAACGATTGTCTACACATACTGTTAAAAAGTACATGAGTTTCCAGACAAGCTCAGACATTTCACAGCAGAAAAAAAATTTCCAGAGATGAGATAGAATTGTTCTTTTCTTAAGTAACATGTAGGTATTTTCAGAAGGCTGCCAGACTTCCATTTCTCCTGGCTGATAGACTCTCAGTGGATTGTATTTCACCTAGACAGGCAGAACTTTCTTCATCATGATTAAAGCAGTCGTACGTGCTCAGCAAAGTACCGTTTGCTGCTCTATCATCTTTCCGCAAGGAGAGGGGCAGATTTGCTAGGGTGAAGTTAACATCTTTGAAGGCATGCAATAAAAAGATCCCCACAATAATAGTCAGGAAGCCACTGAAGGTGCCAATAATGTCATCAGCCGCCATGTGTTGCCATTCCTTGAAAAGGATGGCAGAACAAGTTAAAACGGATGTTGTAAAGATTACGTAATATATTGGCGTCACTATCGAAGTGTTGAATATATCCAGAGCCCTGTTTAAATAGTTGATCTGTGTGCTCACACAGACAATAAGGCTTAGCAGCAGAATCCAAGACAAGGGATGCTTCAGCACTGATTTTCCTGCAAAAAGTTCCTTTATAGCAATGCCCAAACCTTTTACACAGGAGACTGATAATGCTCCAATTACAGAGCAAATTGTTATGTACACGAGAATGTTGGTCTGTCCATGGCGAGGTCCCACCACAAATATTAGAATTAAAGACACAATGACAACAAGAGTTGCGAAGACCACAAAACCTGTGGTTGGGGGGGAAAAAAAAAAAATCTTGTTATTTATGTACACTATCAAAAGCATCGTAGAGGTCCCGAGAAAACACTTATTAACACTGCAATCAGCCCAGCTTAAACGGAAGAGTTCAGGATGTTTCTCATTACTCCTCCAACATCAAAGTTGTTAAAATGATTTCATAGTAAGCTAGCTAAAACAAAGAATGAAGCTCAGGCATGTTGTATTCCTTTACCAGTCTATCAGCAAGATGACTACAGGATTAGATTGCTAAATTGCCTTACACACACACACTCACTGAGGCGTAGCTGCCACTGGATACAGGCTTGTGTCTGAATGCTTTTTAGGGAGGTATGTTTTGGCAGGCTGCTACATTCATCGGCAGATTTCCAATAATCAGGTCATTCCTCAAGATCAGCTTTTTAATCTCTGTGCTGGCTATTTCCTCCTGTTTAAAATGGGAATTGTCTTTGCATATATAGTATTTTGCAGATGTGTATTTGTGAGTGGCTCATCTTCCACGTAAGCATAGGAGCTAGTCTGCAGGATTACATTTCTCGGCAGACACTTACCACAGCACCTACTTTTTCATTTTAAGGATAACTCAAAGTTGGGCTCAGAGACTGATACACTTCAATTAAAATTCATAGAAGTTGTGTTTATACAACTGTGCTGCTGCATTTGTTTAAACTGTCATCTCAGTGGTTCACATTAAGACACTTTGTTGAAGGTCAGACAAGTTCACTGGCATCATGCAAAGCTCCCTATGGAATTATGTCACAGAATTGAAATCTCTACTTCATTTTGACAACATGAAGCAGACACAGGCTATCTTCCTGGAACTTGAAAGCAGCAGGAATGAAACTATAATAAAGAAATGATGGGCTGCATACATATCGAGCCAGCATTTTTCTCACCTGGATCACCTAGTTTGTGGGACATTTCATTCAAAGTTTCTACTTCCTCCTCTTGTGGAGCGTGAATTACCATCACAGTTGATCCCAGTATACTTAGCAAACAACCTATTTTTCCATGTAGATTAAGCTTTTCATTTAAAAAGAAGGATGACAGAATGGCACTAAGAAGAAAAAAAATGCACCAGCAAACACGGAATTAGCAATAACTCATCATTTGCTCATCAACTTACAGGTTGCTTTGACTGTATGGGTCACTTGCATTCACAATGTGCAGCTTAAAATAGCTACATAGTTGATTTTCTATCTCAAGATACTTGCCATGGACAGAACTACCTGTTAATATTTGGCATCTCTCCCCAGAACCCCTTTTTTATGCTGCCCCCCAAACAACTCTGTATCTAAGCACTTGCAAAAATAATTTTTAAACGACAAAATTCTTAACTCTACTTAGGAATGAAAATACTACTYTGTCGTATACAACGTGTTTTTGAATGCAGAAGATGACAGCTTTTCACAGATCGAGGTGTAGATGCATTGCTAGAACCCTTTTATAGCACAGTCACTTCACATTTGGAGAAACGTAACATTACTCCTGATGTTTATAAGCACTCTTCTTTTATTGTTAAGAACAAACTACATTTATTACAGCATATTTCAGTGACATATTTCTAAGTAAGTATTTTACTTCTCTCTGAAATTACACTGCTTTCTGTTAGTGTTTCTTACCTTACAAGAACACTGAGAGCTCCTAAAGGAGTCACTAACGTAGCTGGTGCAAAAGCATAGGCAGCAAAGTTAGCTACTTCTCCAGCTCCCACTGCAGAATAATAGTAATAATTAAAAAAAAAGGAGTTGTTAGGCTGTCTTACGCAACAAACTTGTGAATCAGAGCAAGTGTTCTTGTAGACACAAACATGCAGTAAGGGAACAATGGAAAATTCTAACGACAGTGTTCAGCTAACAGTACCAGCAGAATACACACACACACACTGCTATTATATTTTAAAAACAGGCTGGAGGACTATAACAGCTATTAAAATTAATTCAGCTAAATTAGAAGGTGTTTTATTTTGGTGTCTATGTTGTAGCTGCCCAGCCTGCCAACTTGAGTCATGAAGAAATCTGCAATAGCAGGATACAGGGCAATGCATACATTAAGCCATACTTACCTGAACACAGCCAGTAAGTCGAGAGTTTAAGCAATGCAAAAAAAAAAAGTTCAGAAAAGAGACATCATCCCAAAATATGCTTCCCTCTAAAGGATCCTGTATATATCTAAGCCCTTCTCTGCTAAGAGAGAATGCGTATGCTAGCAAAGAGATACAGGAAGACCAACGTCTGCCCAGTTCCACTGCCCTAAGTGGGCAGTTAAATTAATGAAAGAACTTCTGGTGTGAGAGGAGTTACATTAAAATCACTTGAGCTGCACCCATCAAATCACCAGATAGCATTACCATACATCCTAGAATCCTCATCTTGCTCCTTTTTTGTAACCATTGCTGCCATCTCTGGCATAGTTATTTTCTTAAATTATATAATGCAGATTTTATTTTTGATACTTACTTGAAAGAAGTCCAGCCCACCACAGCCACTCCTTAAGGTATGCATGACCACCTTGACCTAAAATGGAAAGTTTGCTACTCCATTAAAAACCTAGACCAACAAACAGTAAGCCCCATCACTGATAACATCACCAAAATAATTTTTGCAGCCCATGCCCTTAAAAACATGGACAATCTTTTGATACTTAGGCTTTATAGTTAGAGGGGTTGAAATAAAATCTTCGCATTTCTGATGTGCAAATGCCTCCTACAGTCTACTTTGAAAACTAGTTATTTGATATCTTTTGTATTAGAAATGGCACTGATGACCATATCTGCACTACCCTGAAGAACAGTTCTTTCAACTCATTGTAATGACATGAAAACCTGTTTTGTGTCTCTTAGGAGAATGCTATCGTGTATGGCTTATGTGGTTGATTGCATGTAGAAACGTGTGAAATGCAGTCACACTTTCCCATTCCAAACCAGGAAGCATGAATTACCCATCTTGAGATCAATCATCTTTTAGAAGCAGAGATGACAGGTACTGAATTAAAAATATTCAGATTCAACCCTCTGAATCATCTGAGGATGCTGCAAACCATCCTATCTAAATCTATCCTCTTTCACAATAGGYCCTGGTAAAAAGTCTCTCTCCATCTTTCTTTTAAGCCCCCTCTAAGTACTGAAAGGCCACAATAAGGTCTCCCCGAAGCCTTCTCTTCTCCAGGCTGAACAACCCCAACTCTCTCATCAGCCTTTCCTCATAGGAGAGGCGTTCCATCCCCCTGATCATTTTCGTGGCCCTCCTCTGGACCCGCTCCAACAGGTCCATGTCCTTCTTGTGCTGAGGGCTCCAGAGCTGGACGCAGTACTGCAGGTGGGGTCTCACCAGAGCAGAGTAGAGAGGCAGGATCACCCCCCTCGACCTGCTGGCCACACTGCCTTTGATGCAGCCCAGGATACAGTTAGCTTTCTGGGCTGCGAGCGCACATTACCAGCTCATACTCAGTTTTTCATCCACCAGTACCCCCAAGTCCTTCTCAGCAGGGCTGCTCTGAATCCACTCATTGCCCAGCCTGTATCCATGTTTGGGATTTCCCCAACCCAGGTGCAGGACCTTGCACTTGGCCTTGTTAAACTTCATGAGATTCGCACAGGCCCACTTCTCGAGCTTGTCCAGGTCCCTCTGGATGGCATCCCTTCCCTCTAGCAAATCAACTGCACCACTCAGCATGGTGTCATCTGCAAACTTGCTGAGGGTGCACTCAATCCCACTGTCAATGTCATTGGTGAAGATATTAAATAGTACTGGTTCCAGTATGAACCCTTGAGGGGCACTAATCGTTACACGTGATCATTACATGTGATTTTTAGTTTTCTAAAACGATCTCCTGACACTCAAACGCAGTTAACGTTCTCCTAAATTCACTCACATAGGAGCACAGATGTAGTTAAGAGTGCTGGTTCCAAGTTCAATTTGCAAGAGCAATTCAGATTTAACTGACATGCGAAGGAATCATTGAACAAGTGTCCCTAGAGGGCATTACATGCAAATTAAATAGTATGTATCACACACAGCGTTAGGTGTATCTGACACCAGAGAAAAAACACATCAGCTCTGGTTTAGGTTTCGTATACCTGCAACAAACAAAAAAAGTCAAACCAAGATTATAGGTTCAGTAAACTTCTGTTAAACAGCAAAACTTAAATGTCAGCAAGTTTCTTAAACATGTATTTACCTGCTCTCATAGAGCCTTTCCTAGCTAACCGGAGAAGGCCTTTCTTTTTCAGGATGAAACTTCCTCCAATGAAAATGCTGGAACTCATAGCCAACACCAGACCAATGCAGAAGTCATATCTCCCACGAGTTTGGCTCATCTCGTAAACTTCTAAAGACTGTCACATTGATCAATGGACAGTAGAACTTCTGTTACTCAACACAAGATGATGCAACACTGAAACCTGAGCAAAATAAACACATCAGAATTAAACTGGTAGAAATACATACTGTACAGGAAAATCCCCAACAGCTCATGTGACTGGTTCTCCTGTAAATGGTCTCCGCTATGAGTGTTAAAAAAAAMCAAAAAGGCAATCTTTGAAGCATGTGTAAGCTTGAACCATGGATGAGTGACATTAACAAGCCTGAACACACAGAAGGAAGGGCTTCTGACCTGGCATACAAAAACTAAAACCCAAACAAATAAAAGTTCTTTGAAAAAAGTTAAATTTAAAGATGTGTGATTTATTTTTCTTTTAATTAAGTACACAGATCTATGTCCGGCAGACCGTGTAACTCACAATACTGATCAAACAATTACTTACATTGAAATCACTTTGTAACGAGAGTTTAAGAACAGCCACAGCATTTCTTCCATATAAACTCACTAGAAAAATGAAAGAGAAGATTAGAATGGGTGTTTAATCATATAGTAATTTCCCCAACACAAACAAGCTTGAGATGTATGCACATGCACTTATCCTCTAACGAACATGGAAATCTGGAACAAGAAATAAGGCATCTGTTTGGTAATATATTTTACAAAGAGTTTCCCGTACCTGTATGAAGCATCTTTTCAGCTTAGCTACAATAACTATTAGGAGTTTACAGTTTAAAAGCTTTCACCTAGCCTCCTAAGACTCCAGATTTAGTTAGGTAAGACCTTCAACAACAGCTTAGCAGAAGATAGCAATTTTTAGGCTAGAAATCAAGATTTTACGTATTCAACCTCCAGCTTAACAAGAAAATTTATTTCAGTGCATCTTTTCTCCTGTTACAAGCTGCAGTGAGGATATCCTGGATTCCATCTAACACACAAGATTTTGAATTTAAGGTATCTCTATAAATAACTTATAAACTGAAGAAAAAAAGGCTCAAAGTACTTTCAAGGTGATTAACCTCTCTATAGCATGAGGGGAAATGAAAACTATTTTTAGGCTTTGATTTCAAGACAACTGATAATGATGACAGTATAGAGAACTGTTCTAAAGGAAAAAAACACCTATAGATAAAACAATTTTCATTTCCTGGGAACACCAATCACAGATGTGCCAAGACTAGCATTTAGTTCCCTGAGCAATTATTTTCCAGCTACTCAGAAGCACGGCATATGACATAAGTTGCATTAATAGGTTTTTGATTTAAAAGTAAAAGGGGGGCAAGAAGAGGATGGAATAAAATGTTTCCATTTCAGTGCTTATTGGAATCTGAATTCCACAGCTTTAATGTTGAGGTACAACAGCAGCTTCCCCAAGCAGGAGTACAATGCTGGTGTCAAGGCACTGCAATATCAAGCACCCTCTCTCATGCCCAGGCAGAGATGGATGCACCCTCTGGGAGTCCAGGACTAGATAAAATCATATTCCGGTCTGCCATACCGGTTCACAGTTCCGATTCCTGCACCTGTTTCTTCAAAACCTGTTTTCTTCCAAAACTACCTTTCCCTGTATGTTCTTGCTTCCGACTTTGATTAATTTGCCACACGCCTAGCAAAAACCTAGCAGAGCGCTACAGGTAGGTTAACATTAAAACTGAACACAGATCCTCTTACTTGCATCCAGTCAGGCTGTGAAAAAGAACAGGAAAACAGTCCCATTTAATAAGCACTCAACATGGCACTATTCAAAATGCTACAAGATCCACAGTTCAAAATTCTCAAATCCTTGCATAGTAGTTTTTAGTATCTTATTTTACAGGAAAAATTTAAGTAAATKAACTGCAAGGGTCTGCTTTCATTTTCTAGCAGCTCTTAAAAATAAACTTAGGTGATTTTGTGTCATGCAAGAATCTACTTATCAAACAACACCAAAAAAGACAAATCATTAGTGCGGGAGACACCAGAACAAGCCACCTCACTAACTGCATCAAATATTTCTCTGGTTTTGAATTCAAAGCAAGATTTTCAGTCCCCTGAAGCATAAAGGCATTTTTTAATGCAAGGAAAAGACATCAAGAGACTTTTGTGACTGTTCTTTCTAGCAGTCATAAGTTACACTGTTCAGGTAATCAAGCTAAGAGTGCTCTTCTAGGTCCAGCTGGTGTAAAATGTGATACTGGTATAGCATCACCTCGGGGAGGGGGGCTTCTTTTGCTGAGCTTTTCTACACTACCAGTGTGTTTTCAACAGTTCCTGCTCTAGTTATATTACTAATGGGACTATTTTTACCAGTGTAGCTTTTTACTAAAACAGAACTCCCCATACTGGCAAAACCACTTTTTTTTTTTCTCTCCCTGGCTTGCACAGCTTCATCTACACAAAAACATTTCTGACAGAGCTAAAGAGCATCAGTTAGTCCCATCCTGACATCTCCCACCCACTGCATTTCAGAGACAAGAGAAGCAGCACAGGCTGCTTTTCTTTGGAGTAGAAGAATAATTTGATTGAAGAATGAGGAAAACTTGTGAGCTAACAGGTAATTTTCTGAATTTAGACTGAAAAACACCCTAAGGATGCTACACTTCAAAACTAGTAGTTCTCCCCTCCCCCATGTCCCAAACACATTAAAGAGTTTTTGATTCCCCGTCAACCTCTTTGTTAACCTTGTAAACGACTCAAATCTTAACCACTCCTTCACATAAATTACTGCTAGCTCTTCTTGCTAAGTTTATTTGTCCTCACAGACATGGCCAGTCCCATTTCTGCTTGGGCTGGACTGCCATACTTCCATCTAAGGTTTATRCAGATGTCGACATTTGCTGACGATTTCTGCCACACAGTCATAGTGAACCCAACTCCTCCCTGAAGAGATTTGGTTCATTGCACACAGCGCAGATGTAATTTGCACATGTAGAACTGACACGTATAGCTGCAAAGTCAAAGCAATAGCAGGCACAGGAAGTTTTACATTTCAGGAAATCAGTAGTTTAATTCTAACCCTAAGACTTAGTAAAAGAAGAGGAACTAATGTGTCCTCATAAATATCATCAAGAAAAATTATCTTTGGAAATAAGAAAAAGAAAATGCGACAAAATTAGCACTTTCTGGAATAAATATTCCTCTCACGTTTCAGCTTTGGGACATGCCAAAGCTGTCCCATTCCAGCAGCCAGGGCCACTACTATGTTATAAACAAGAGAGAAGACAGAAAATATAGGAGTTAAACAAAGCTGGCAGTGGTTTTAGTTGTATTTGGTGTAGTTCTGCAAAGGTTCTTTAATCAAGTTCACAGCTGATTTTAACACAGAGAGTATTTCATACATCCAAGACTAGCAGGTTCGTGGAGGAACACTAGTTTGCTGCTCTGATTTCAGAGATGTAATGAGGGGATGAGACTTTYCTATCCACACAAGCTACAACATTTACAATGCCTCGAAGAACCACCCATTTATGAACTGCCTGTGGATCATCCAGTATCATGAGTCATAACTCTCAGGGTGCAACAGTACAATGACAGACAACAGAGGGAAAGTATACTGAGTTTGAAGGTTATCAGACAGGGAGAGATGGAGAAAAAGCTTTCTGAAAAAAATTGTGCGACATTAGCAAGTCGACAAAGTTTGTTTGCTTATTTTTAAGATGTTGCTGAGAAGTATCACAAATGGTGACAAGATACAGACTCTCTGGTCTAAAACACAAGGTAATGCTTCTTTGTCTCTTTGCTCAAAAGTCCTTTTCTCCCAAAAGCAGCACATACACAGCACTCAAAAGATATTATATATTTATTGTAACAAGTAAGCTCTCTAAATATTCAGAAACACTAAAAGTGGTGTCATGAGATGAAATAATATTTTACATTTAAAAGCAGATAAGCGTAAGTAAGTATAAGGGAGTTATCAGCCAATGAAAATTAGTATCACTTCCACAGGCTGTACGTTGTACAGAAGCAATAATTATAGTTGGTAAAAGTAAACACAGTGGATTGTTCCAACTTTGCCTACTGGGCCACCAGCCCTCAAGAGTTCAGTAGACAGTCTTTTCTCCTAGGAGTAATTTAAATATATGCCAAAATATTTAAATGCTAGAATTCACAATTTTCTTGTCTAAAAATTGATCTTAACTGTGAACAGGATGATGTCGCTAAGCTAAAAAGGACCTTAATAGGCCATTTACTTCAACCCCTTGCCATGTACAGCATCATTCACTGCTGCTCCTCATTACAGATAATGCAGCCAAGCTTCTCCCAGAAAATACTTAGGAAGGAAACTTCACAAACACCGCAGCCATGCTTTGATGCTGTTAGGAACTCTCATTACCTAATGATCGTCATCTAGATCTTCACTTTGACTACCAAAGCCCGTTATGTTTGTCCACTCTGGACTTGGGAAAGATACGACTCCCTTTATCTTTGCACCCACATCTTGACATTACTCTGCAAGGTACGTGCTTGGGGCTTCCTGCTGTGCCACCTTCTGGGTCCCTTCCCGATAGCCCACTTTTTTTTTTTTTTTTATTACTACTTCTGCAATACAGTGCAAGACTATACTTATTTTCATACAACTCAAAACGGGTGGCTTTCTTAGCCATTCCTGAGCAGTCATCTACTATTGACTCATCTTCAACTTCTCTATTAGTATAACCTCTAAATTCTTTTCTACAGAACTACTGTTCTCTGAACTACATTTGTATAGCAAGTTATTCCTGCCTGGGTGTAATAATTTTCATTCACTCCTATAAAATGCAGCTCTTTTTTTCAGAAATGTTTCCTGAAAATACTCTGCAACCGTTCCCTGCTCAATGCCATTAATTATTTCTTTGTCCCTTCAACCAGATCGCTAATATTAAACAGCACAAGATTCAGACATAACTCACACGGAAGGATTTTTAAAAAAAGGTCTGTTTTGACAAGACATTAGTAATAGTTACTCCAAGTACAGCCATTCAGCATCTTTTGAACTGTTCTGTGGTATTTTCTTTTCAATTCTGGTTATTTACAAGAGCTCCATGAGAAGTTTTATGTTTCTAGCATTGAAATAGAGCACCTATTTAATGCCCTCCTAGCCATAAAGCTTTTCATGGAAGAAAAAGGGGTTGAATCAACAAGTTGCTTTTAACAAATATGCATTGACTATTATGTGTCACATCATTGACTATTATGTGTTCCCTTCTTCCTCTGCACAGGCATAATACCACAGGAAACAGAAACACTCCCTAACAACAAAAATCAAAATGTTCAGTGATGAGCCTTTCAAAGGCTCATGATACATACCAATTTTGTTCCAAAATCCAGAGGCATTCACTTCTTAAATATTTTTCAATGTTAGGTTTCTAAGTTAAAAATAACATTAATTGGCATTTTGAGAATTCAGCTAAAAAAAATTATGTCCATCATTTCAAGTTAATTTCATTTTCATGCATGACACACAAGGCTGTACATTGTCTCATCTATGCTTTAAAAAGAGACAGGATTTCTGTTTTAAAAACACTTGAATAACAAAGTAGTGTGATTTTAAATTTGATATTCCTTAGGTATGTCTCACCTGAAGCGTTACAGTTATTTCATCCCTTTGCTTTTCACTTCACTAATCAAAGAAACTAACGTGATCTAAGCTATTCTTTAGAAGGTAACATGCTAAAGTTGAACTGACATACTATCCTAGTCCTTTCAGTTTTGTTCTGTAACTTAAGTGGCAAGGCACTTTTATTACAAAAGCTAATATAAAATTGTAATTATTGGCTTTGTTATGGTGAGTTTCCAGAGGATGTTTATATACAGAACTCTCAGGTGGCAGGGAGTATGAACACAGAAATATTCTCAGTAAGATTACTAAAATCCCCAAAATACACCTAACTCTTTAATCCAAGTCTTCCTCAATTATGTTCTGTCCACTCATGAACATATCTTCTAGACACAGGTATAGAGAGAACATTAAAAGGACAAATATAACACAGCATTAAGATAAAAGAGCTGCTGGTTCGAAACTTAGTCATGTGCATCTTTAAAAGGCCAAGATGCATGCATACAGTACCCAAAGATTCTGTATACATTATTTAGGAAAGAGTACCTTCAATTTTGCACTGTAAATCTGCCCCAATATAGATACAGTTTTCCAGCTCTGTCAAAGTTAAATGAGTGTGCAAACTTACACACATAATTATTCACATATTACATAGGCAAGGTAAAAAAAAAATTGATTTGTTTATAAAGATAATGTTATATATATGCATAMATATAACATAATATTAGAGGCACTAGCACAAGTACTCAGAAAGCAAAACATACATAGTTGTCTATTTTAGAAGTTTTAGTTAAACTGTGGGGAAACTTATCCTTTATAGCAGATTTCTGTTAATAAAGCAAGAGCAACAAGCATTCCATTTTAAGAAACAGGGAGAAAACAAGAAAAATGCCACACTAAAAATCTTTGTACATCTTTTTCTTTGTATTTGCTATTTGTAGTTATTCTCTTCTACAAAAAGAATGACCTTCAATTAAAGCATTTTCACATAAAACTATAAAGTATCTTCACTAAAACAGAGTGCTACTCATTAACGGAATGCAAACTACAGACGGTGCTTTATAGCTGATACTGTATTGACGGTATTTCCCAGAAATCTATGAAAATAGACTCAAGATAAGAGTAGATGACATGACTTGCTTCATCTTTGCTGTACCTAGTTTACTAGCTCCACTCTCAGTAAGATGAGCCACCAGCACAGGTTCACTGAAGTTGAACCTTTAGTATTTAAGACAGGCAGTTTCAAATTTAAGATAACTCAATAAGTTAAAGTCGAATCTAGACATTAGTCACTGTTCTTCCTTTGACATGACTGATAACCTGTTATAACCTGCTGTCTATTTGTCGGGATTTTATCCTGAGAATTAATAACTTTAATGAAAGCAGAACTGGTGTGATACTGAATTCTAAAGACAATGATACTGATGAAAACTTGCACAATCATTTCCTATCGACGAACTTGTTACCTTTCAGGGAAAAAAACCCCTAACTGTACACAATGAGGCACATCAAAAGCATTCAGAAACAGCCATGATGACTTACAGTTATTATGTTTTAATTAAAAAATAATGTTAAAGATATTGCTGAAAAATGGACTAAGTTGACTGGTTGGAAAAAAAAACAAAAGATCAGAAAAAAAATCAGGGACTAAAGAGTCAGATCCAGCCTGTATCTTCACAGTATAAGAATGAACACAAATCACCATTCTGAACTACAATGCAAAGCTAAAATTATTTTTTTCCACTGCAAACTAAAGCACTGCCAGGGCTCTGAAATCCTGCTGAAGTTGATCTGGAACCAAGCTGCACAACCCTCAACCTCAGCTCCACTCAATCCTGAACCAAACCACAAACTGGTTTAGCTCCCCGATTAACAACACGCACACTCCATTAAGAAGTACAACAGCTCTGGCGGAACTAGCATACTGTAACTTGCCAATTCCATCCAGTCAGAGAACCTAACAAACACCCGGATTTATTYTGTTGAATCTTGGCCTTCTGAACCCAAACCACAGCAAGTTTCCCACTGCGGAGAAATCAACACGGCGAAGGTCTCCTTGGGCTTCTGCAGCCAGGTTCAACGCCCGGAGCCGTGACAACCACGCAACCACCGCCCGCAGGCAGCACGGCTCGCCCCGGCCTGCTCGTTCCTCACCCGCAGCGCTTCCCCACAGCGCCGAACGCCAAGCACCTTGCGCGGCTCAGGGGGAGGGAGCCGAGGCGGGGAGCGAGGCGCCCCGGCGCTTCCGAGGCGGCATCAGGAAGGCAGGCAGCAACCGGAACAGCCGGGGCCTCTGGGCGGCGGGGCCGGCCCGGAGCCCGGTGGCGCGGGCAAGGCCCCGCCGCCGGGAGGGGCCCTCGCTCCGGCCGGGCGGGCCGAGGCCGCACGTGGGGGCGKGGATGCGCCTCGCGCCCGCAGGCGCCCCCAACCACCGCCTCCCCCCCTCCCCTCACCCCGCCCTCCGAGGGGCCGGCCGGGCCCGCCACCGCCCCCGCCCCTCGGCCAGCCCGCGACCAGCCGGGCCCCCTCCCCCCGGCGGGCCCGCCCGCCTCTTCCCGGTTACCTGCCGTCGCCGCCCCTCACATCCCCGCCGGGAGGGGCCCCGCGGCCGCCGCCGCGCGTGGACAAAGAGAAGGAGAGGGGGGAGGGGGAGGCCGGAGCGGGCGGTGGGAGGGGCCGGTGCCCGCGCGCTCCACCGCCATGAGGGGAGGGGGGCGGGGGGGAACGGGACCGACAGCGGGGCGCGGCGGGCAACGACGGCGGGAGGCGAGGGCAGGCGGCGTCCTGGGCCCAGCCGCCCCTTCCGCGGAGATTCCGGCAGCGCCCGCCGGAAGGGGCGCGGCCCGGCCTAGAGCGAGGCAGCGGCGGGGCCGGGCGCCCCGCCCACCTCGGGTCACGTGCCCCATCCCGTAGCCCCTCCCTTTCTTTTCCTCCGGGGCGCGCGGGAGTCACCGCCGCCGTTGACGGCCGGCAGCCGCCTCCCCGCGGCAACCTCCAGCGGCCCGCCTGGGCCCCACCGCCCCTCCGGTCACAGGTGAGCGTCCGGACGGCGGCAGCCCGCGGCGAGGCGGGCCGGCGCCTCCCCCCGGGACGGGGGAAAAGCTCGCCCTGGAAACGGCTGTGCCTTACCCAGCGTCGGCTTCAGTTTTTCAGATACCCTGTCATAGATGGCGGGTAGCGTCTCACAGCAACGCCGTTTACCTGCAGCTGTGCCTAGTTCCTTCCCGCGTCTTGCCTCAGGCGCTCCCGCCAAAATCCACGCTACCCAGTTTTTACACTCTCACAGAAAAGAAATACTTACACTCCCTTACTGCATATGGTTTGTAAAAGAAACATTTTACAGGCTTGGGTAAATGGCATGGTTACTAATCTACTTAACTCAGGTCCCACGCTCTCACTGCATGCTTTATAACCAAAAATGCTTTAATCTCATATGGAGTAGAATTGATACATATGGCTAGACAAATATTTGTCCTCAGCTCATAGTGAAGAGTCTTTGAAACGGTTGTAACAAGCTTCAGACTCAGAGGGTTCTTCTTCAAAACTATTTAAACAGGCTTTACAAAGCTGCCATGTAACATTAGGTCTAGGTAACGAACACTGCGTGTGTACACGTGTGATAGCTCCACATGGAAGACACAACTCTACCTTTTCAAATAGGACAGGACTGTTTTGTCTCATCCCTTAGTGACAATAGTTTCTTCTTCTCCATCCTTCCTTGGGATTTTTGTTGACATTATCATAGTCTGCACAAGCTGCTGCTTCATTTTCATTGGACTTGGAAACAAAACCGGATAAGTAATCTTGGCTTTCGCTCACAGGATACCCATAACGAAGCTATTCCTCATCACGTTACCTGCTGTGTTCTTTCTCATTAAAAATGGCCCCTCGCTCTGTCACAAAAATAAAATTTCTACGCCACTCAAAGCAAATGGATAAATTTTAGGCCTATTTTATGCCATAAGGCAACATTTCATTCCCCAGTTTAAAACTAGCCTAGTATTCATGACATGAGCTTTGCACTTGTGAAGTAGTTTCTTTATGTATATATATGTATATAAAAATATATATTTTATATATAAAAACCACTAAGCAATATGCAGTTATTACCTATGTAATTACACAGTAGGAGGCCGGCTTTTCTGTGTTTTACAAGATCCCAAAACTGTGAAGTCTTTGAAAAACTTCAACAGCTAGTGAAAAGGATTCCTCAAATGGATTAAAAAAAAATTAGCAACTGTACTAGCTAAAGCAGTACTGTATAAATGGGACCGTGTAAGTACCAATATGCAAGACAGTTGAAAAAGAGCTAAAGAAATTAATGTGCCTGTGATCATGCCAAATTTTGGAAACACATCCACATACATATTCCCAAGTTAAACTGTAACCATGTCTGAAGCAAGTGAATTTAGTCTTCTCCTTCCACTCTCCTCTGCTTCCACTCTCCTCTCTTGAAAACTACCTCTCAACCAACCTAAAACAATACTGAAGAGAATAAACACCTGAAAATATTAACTGGACCCCCTTAAGCATTACAGACTCTTTGTTGGGCTTCAGTCATTATCTGTTAATCCTCTTCGTCATGTTTCTTCAACTGCCAGTTCCGCTTAACATACTGTCATCTGTTCACACAAAATACGAATTTTTTTTAAGGGCTCTCAATTCGGCACAAATCATTAAATCTTTACTTCAAAGCCAGGGGTTGTGCTCAAAGCATCTCTGAATCGTTTACAACAGCATGGTACTTCAGGCATGTTTGCAGAGTATCTGGAAAGAACTCCAAATATCAGAACGGTGGTAACCTGCCTAGCCTAACCTAACGCATTCTTGTAGTGTAACTCAGCAGCGCAATCCATCTTTGTGCTCAATGGATTTCACAAGAGAGGTCAGCTAGCATAGGTACTTGTGCAAGGCTATGGACAGGATTTTTCAGGGCACAATATCTATTATGTGTGTGAACAACTCATAAGATTTAAAAGGACAAAGAGCAAAAATGCCACCCACACAACCTCGGGAAAACATTACCGGGTTAGCAGGTAGTCTAGCTTGTGTTGCACACCGACTGACCCTCGTGCAGGAATTTCCAACTGCGTACACGCAGTGAAGGGGTTGCGATGGAAGCCGCCATGCGCCAGCTGCCCAGAGCTGCTCTCTGGTACACGGTCCCTGAGCAGAACGGTGCCAGCTGGCAGAGATTTAAAGCAGCCCACCAGGGTGGTGAATTCAGTGAGGTCTGTACCTGGGAATCAGGCAGCTGTGACAGGGTCTCTGGTGGCCACATCCCTGCTGCGTTTAACGAAGACAGCTGAGCAGAACAAAGAAGCCATGTCTGCGAGTTTACTCGTACAACAGCTGCACTGTCACATACAAGGGACTTAAGGGACTCAAGGGACTCTGCTTAAGCTTTTAGAAGAAACCTCAGAAAAATCAATGGGACTTTTTTTTTTTTTTCTCTTTTGGCACTATCAGATTTTGGTCTTTGACGCTCTTCCTATATGAACTATGTGGGTGAGATACATACGCTCAGGATTGGTTACATCCCAGACTTTCAACGATAATGGTGGTGTAAATGGCATACTTGCCTTTACCCCAATGCTGCCTTAGAGGCCTAACTCCAGAGAGATGCACAAGAAGAGGAGAGAGTTGAATTTTCCTGCTAAAAATGTGTTCTCAAAATACATACATACATACTCCTTATCCTATTTACTTAAAAATCAGAGATGCTACATGTAGAAAGGAAAGCCTCTCTAGTTTTCTGGTCTATCTTTGTACATTGCATTAATATCAAGACCTTTAAAAATAAGATTGCAATGACATACCCAGTAAAGAATCCATGCCAATCTTTTCCACTGCATACAACATTTTATATTGGAGATGAGCTAATTTCCTCGTTTAAAAATAACTTCCAGTTTTGACCAGCAGTAATACTGATGCCTTCCCTAAAACACAAGCGCAAAGACTGAAACAGTTCTTAATCATAAATCCCACCATTAAAAAAAAACAAATCAAAAAACCCCCCATGCCTGAAAGTCAAAGTCATGTATTTGCCAGTACCTGCTAGGAGGAGCTAGAAATTTCAGATGAAGGATTAGATGGGCAGCCACTGTAATTTTCCAAGTGATTCTTTCTGCAGGAAGCTCTTGTGACAGTAAATTAGACTGGTGACACAGACTTCCTTACAGCTGTTGCCACTCGATGCACACTCAACTGTGGAGTAGCAGATCTTGAAATAAAAGCTCTAGCAAGTAGGCAATGTACAGGAACGCATGAACAGAGCACATGATAACCCTTAAGACACAGTTTGAAGTGACTCAGGCCCCAAACATCCATTTCTGCCACAGAAGTGTTCACTTTACCTGTGAGCAAACTCCAGTACAATGAAGACATTAAGACTCCATCTTGTTGGTAGACACTGCTATGCGACAACTGAGCCCTTCGTGTGGCAACTGATCTGTATGCATGAAAGAATCTGTTACTCTCAGTAAAAGCAAGGGTGCTATTTTATTAAAGGGTAATGGAAATAGTTTGGGCTTAGGAATTGAGATTAGGCTGTACGGCAGCTAGATGTGTGGGAAACTGATTTTTTCCCCCGTGTGATAAAGAGGAGGAGTCACAAAACAAGCGTTGAGCTAGAAATAAATCATTTATTTTAAAACAATACAGGTTAATAAATAGATTAGTTATCAGAAAACTTAATAAATAGCCTTTTATAATTTACACAAGGCAAATACAACATGCCTATAACTATTTCTTAAAAAGCAAAGAGAGTAAGCTTGACTTCTAAGCCATTAACAAATCTATATATAATTTGGAAGCTAATAAAATAAACCATTTTTATGTAATCTGTAGTAACTATATTGCAGTAACATTGAAGCAACCAAACCTGACACTGTATATTTGTTGCCGTCCACCTTTTCCCCATATCCCATTAGAACTATTTTTTATATTCCAGGAAAAAAAAAAAAAAAAAAAAAAAAAAAAAAAAAAGAGGAGAACGTTCCACAGTTGAAAAAGGTTTTAACTGAAAAATACCCCTTTTGTGTAATATTTTCCACTCTGTAGAGCAACTGTCTAGGGGTGGGGAACCACTACAAAAAACAATAAAAAAAATTATTTGCAGCTTTTAAAAATGATTTCTTAATCCATAACATTTCAACACTGCTGTCTGAAACACTTGGGCACTAGTAATAATAACTGTTGACATCATTGGTGCCTAACATGGTACACACTAAAATTCTGCATCACTTAAGTCCATATTCAGTAGCACCAAAGAGTTATTAAAAAGACTGATCTCTGTAATCAAAGAAAAGGTAATAGGTAATAGATAAACATTTGACAACATTTGATTTAACAGTAAAATTTCAGCAGTTACACCATCTCAAGACAACTGAGGAAGATCTGTTGGATCCTTGATGTTTTGTATTTACGAAACAAGAAGGTGATAAGGGTGTAACGTGCAAAGAATGGCCCATTTTAAGCACCCCATATTTAATAACCCCAAATCTTCCTTCAAATACACCCCCATTTTTTAAATAAAAAGGAAAGTTAAACCTCAGATTCTAGTATTTCAACAAATAAAATCCAGTGTTTTAATTTTTCAGTGCTAGTTACTTCAGAAAAATACATATGTTCAATATAAACCAAGATTATTAATAGGAAGCCTCACTTGTCAAACTGTGATATGACAGGTTCTTATTAACGTTAGTTGCAGCTCACTAATAAACAGGCTCTATTTACACATACAGAGTCCTGGAAAGTCAACACAGCAGATAACTTGTTTAGATTTTTTTCTTTTTTACATAAGTATTTAAGGTGTAACAAATTTTTTTTGGTTGTATCAAAAAGGTTTCTATTCTCCTACTGAGCATTTGAGGGATTTTTGTGTTTGACACCTAATAAAGATCATGACTGACACATGTAAATCCTCCATACACTGAAGGGATAATGATCAAAGAGCTATCTTCAAGTGAGTACCACGTAAATATGTTTGACAAGTATAATAGAAGCCAGACATATGGAGTCGAACGCCTTTCATATGGATTTGAATTTAATTCAAATGCATCCCACCACTGTAATGAGTCCACTTTTTGTACGTATAGCCTCTCCCACTGCTACTTTGGAATCAGAACTGTGAAGTCATCTGGCGCGTAGCTATGGACAGACGTAACGCAAAGAGAACGTGAAAAGGGCAGACCCATGAGGGACACCAAAGCTCAGGAGACAACTATGCACATTTGCTCCCTGAGATGATGGAACTCAGATATCTGTCTTATTCAAAGTGCTTACTTGTCAAAGGGGTGAAAAAAAAAAAAGAGGGAATGGCTAGAATTCAACAGTGCCTCCTTTTAAATCAGAAAAGCAACAGGACTAAAAGGTAGGACACCTAGAATAAGAAGGGTGTGGGATGAAGGGGAGAAGAATCATACCAACAGTGACAACAGAAAATGCTAATACATTTCTAAAGTTAGAACTGAACCAGATCCAGGTACAGCAGAACTCAAAAGAACACTGCTGCATACTGAACAAAGTAGCAAAAATAAAGGTTTCCATTATTTAGCATTCATGATGTAAAAGGCTGCAGCTATAAATGATGCGCAAGGCCACGAGAATTTCTTTCACCTTATGTGCTGGCTTTTGACATCTCTGTTTTAAACAACGAGGTTAACTAGACATTTTTAGAAAGCTCATCACAGATGAGGAGCAGCTAGGGAGAAGAGAAGAAACCTATGCAGACATTTATCAGCTCTAAGGATGGTCAGAGGACCACAGAACACGGCTGCTACTTTATTCTTACTCTGCATAGTGAGTGCTTATCAAGTAAACTTGTGTGTGTGGTGCAGAAAATGGCAAGGTTTAGACAGGGCAGTCAAGTTATTTTGGATCTAATACTAATAATTTGCATACGCACCTAACATACTAGGATAGGCACTTTCTAAATAAATAGAAATGAATTTTAAAACAAAACGACAAAAAAATATGGCCAAAGGAGGACTAAGATGGGACCACAATCATTTCCATTCTGACCTAAAGATTTTCGCAGAAGTCTTCAGAGATTAAAGGCTAGTACAAAACCAACATGCAACTCATGAACTCTGAATTTGAATTTTGAAAAGACAACTTGACTGCTTCAGAAAACAACTAATATTGTTTTAAAGAGTAGGTCACTACAGGTCTCATAAGCTATGTACAATTCCAGTTTCAATCAGAAAAAAGGGAATTAATGTCAAAACTAACTGCTGAGAACCAAGATACCATCTTCCAATCAGTAATGGACAGAGGTTAGTTTTAACCAGCTTTCATAGTCCAATTCCCCTCATCTACAATTCTCAACTTTCTAGAAACCATACACAATATTTGAAAATCCATGAAGATGGCCTTTTCTCTGCTAGTGCTATTTTATTTCACCAAGATACCCAGTTTCCCTGCTGGCCTATAACCACGTACATTTCTGCCAACTCAGAGTCATTCCCCCCCCCAGTTTGGAGTTATAAAACAAGCTTCCAAACAATATAGTGGGGCTCTTATTCCCTCAGAACAATCCCTTCAGAATACTAAATCTTTCGGATTCACTGTTCATGATTATTGCTGCCATCAGAAGGGCTTGTAACATTCCTTTTAAATCAAAACAGAAGCTGAGTTTTAAG
Organism: Oceanodroma leucorhoa; assembly: GCA_030449065.1. Lineage (NCBI taxonomy): Eukaryota > Metazoa > Chordata > Aves > Procellariiformes > Oceanodroma > Oceanodroma leucorhoa. The sequence goes on from JASVER010000062.1 coordinate 3,024,736, forward strand.
GTAACACTAATTCAGGTCAACAAATAACATCATGAAAGTGGACAGTATTACTCCCCATTAATCAATGTCCACATTCCCGTCAGCCAGCCACAAAACTACATTCATGATTTCTTGATGAAGTGTCATGAACTTTTTCAAATACTGTCTCGTAATCACACTGGGGTTTTTTGTTTGTTTCAAGAGATATTCTGAACTAGAGATGTTGAGTTCCACTGTACCCTTCCATTTTTGTACTTAAATGGAAACCAACATTCATTGCTTTTCAAGCTTTCCTTATGAGTTTTTGACTCATGATGTTTTAACTACCAAACACAAGCAGAACATGAAAATTAACTGTTTCTTTCTTTGACATATCAATACTCTCTAAATGGTTTAAACTGAACAGTTCAGAATCATTCCAATCATAGCTTAAGCTATCTGTACTACTCATCAAAGTATTACGGCTGAACTGTTCACAGAGGTCTGTAAATTACTGGATGTGGATGTATATCCCTGTTGGTTGTCTGAAACTCAGCTCTCTGAATGCCTACGCTTTTTCAGTCTCTAACCTCCTTCTCCCATGTTACAAGAGGATCAGACCATCTTTTCTTGAGCTATGAGAAATTGCATGCTCTTCTCTCTCTTAAATTTCTTCTTTTGTGATCCCTACTTACTAGCTACTTCACAAAATGGTTTCCTGTATTTAGTCACTTAACTAAAATAAAGGTATGCTGGACTGCTTTAAATACTCCTCCTGTAGATTGCCTCTTCCCATTAGGACTATGTTTTTCAGAAGCTGTCAAGGCATCTAAGGGTTTCATTTCAGGTTTGTAAATTCTTCCAAAAGTGTGTGGCTCCTTCTGGATGCTTTACRTGTTTAGAATTTGAATACAGTCCAATATTATAGACAGTGAAATTGCATTATTAAACTGGTATAGACCATCTGAAACAAATACATTCACATTTATGCAGTATTTTTGGATTACAAAGGCACTGAAATAGTTCTGAGCTGCTTACAAATAAGCCACCATACAGGCAATGAGTCTGTGCATCATTTCCACATCCTTCACAGTCTTTCTGTCTGCTCTCAATTTAAAACTTTCAGATGAATGCGGTATGTCTTAATGCACATAAGTTACAAAGAAAAATGCACACCTGGACACTACCATCAGCTGATAAGTAATTAGTGAAAGATTTTTAAGGGTCCACTGCTCTGTATAAAGAATTCAATTTAAAACTCCCCAGTGTCTTCACCGCATGGCAGACCAAATTGCCAAGACAGTCACTAAAAAGGACAAATCTTCAGTCCATGGTTCAACCAATATGTCTCAGAATTCACAGCCTTGATGGTGAACACGTTGCTATATTGAGATTAACAAATTGTTCCACTCACTTCCCCCCACCCCCCCCCATTTTAAGGTATACATCACTCATGAAAGGTGTCAGATTGAGTGCATGAGAAACTGATGTTCTCTGCCCACAGAAACGGTACCTCAGAAGCCACAATACAAGCTTTCACACACAGGTCTGTCAGAATATCCGCAGATCTTTTCTGATGGATTACCTTTTACAGTAAGGAAATACATCGGTCTCTATGCTGACTCAATCAGTGGTTCCAATTAAGGTCATTTATTGTGTTGACTGGGGTACATGGACAACTGTTCCTTTGAAACTGGATGGAGGCCTCCAATTCATTTCACGTAGGCCACCAAATTCTCAGAGGGTAACTACCAACCTGAATCATATTTGAATCAGTGACCTAGAAATGAAAGGCTCTGCATCCTTCCCTGAGCCATCCAGTTTCCCCTCAAAAAATATTTTAATCTGTCTTCATGTTAGGTTTATTTAAATCCCCGATATTGAAGTTGAATTCCTTGAAGACTTGTATAAGAACAATTCCAATAGATACTGTGGTGAATCCACAAGCCATTCCCAAGAAATCTACCACTCCTACATTACTCCATTCCCTGAAAAGGATGGCTGAAGCCAGCAGGACTAAGGTGGTAAACACAACGTAGTAGATGGCACCGAACACAGAGGAGTCGAAACATTCCAGTGCCTTATTGATGTATCTGAACTGAATGATAATGCTACATCCTAATACTGCCAGAAGTACCAGACAGAGGTACAGAGCCCTTTGACTCGAGGGGTTATTGTGAAAGATATCTTGAGCAGCCAGCCCAATGCCTTTTGTGCTGGGAACAGTGAAACTGCCCAACAGAGAGCAAATACTGATGTAAACCATGATATTAGTAGGTCCATGAGCTGGAGCTATCCAGAAGATAAGCAGGAGAAGCATTAGCAGCACTATGCAGAGATAACCCACGAAAACTGGAAAACAAAAAGAAAACAAGATAATAGCAAGGTGAGAACTCCTGGTCTTCTAGGGATTTTAGCAGGCAAATCACGTCATACCAGTGAACTTCAGGTATACACCAGGATTAAGATTTGCTATTGAATACAGATCCAAATCACTGAGCTTTTAGAGATGTTGTGGGCATCTGCAACTGATGATGATGTCGTGTTCTTTGGGTAAAACAAATCATCATGTAGCAAAATACACACTGTTGCACATTTGAACTGGATTTAAGATGGCTTTTTTTTTTTAATTCATTCTCTCTTCCACCAGGATTATACTCCTTAAAGGCCCCTACGACAGACAGCAGTGATAATGCCTCATTAATAACCAGCTCAATAAAGCATGGTGCATTGATGTAGGAAAGAGCTTAAACATAAAGTTAGATCCCATTAAGGTGAGCAGGGAGAGTTGGAAGGACTGGGAGGCCCTATCATTTACATTATTGCATCAGTACACAGATTAGGCTGGTGAAAAACTTTTAATGCTTTACAGTTTTAAAGAAATATATTTCCGATTCATTTTGGTCAGACTGAAATGGTAAATTTAGACCAGGGTATTTGTTTTCTTTCCTTTGTTTGCAAATTTTTTGGATAGCTGATATTACCCGGTTTGAGTTTCTCTCACCTAAAGCAATTAAAGGAAATAACAATAGTTGGCAGTTTAGCTCTTATGCAAGAAAAATAAAAGTGGGTCTGGCATGTATTAGCACTAGTCTGTCTCCTCCAGGAGCTAGTGGGGCTTTACATTCTCTGTGAGAAAGAGCAGGCACTTCAGAATATGTCTCAACAGCATATTTCTACACACCTTTATTGTGCAAAGAAATCTGCTTGGAACATAACTGGTTATCTAGTATAAACTTTTAATAAAAAAACAAATGCAGAATTAAAGAATAAAAGATAATCAGTATTTTTTGTTTTGTATAAAACAACTTAAATTGAGATCCTAGAATTATACCTTTCATCTCTAAATAGCAAGATACAGTCTTTCATAATTTTAGAAAATTACAAGTTCAAATTGCCATTGCTCTTAGCTTGCTGTGCAGGATAACATTTTCAAAAGTATCCACGTTTTCCTTTCTGCAACATGTGTCAATAAATCTGACAGTTCCAAGTACAGCAGGGCATAGTTTTCCCACACAAAAGCTGTACTGGTTTGCCTCTGTCATGTCACGGTTTCTTCAGAAGTCAATTTTCCTACCTTGGACTCGATCTTAAAGGTCTTTTCCAACCTTAATGATTCTATGAAGCGGTAAGCCGCCTCCTCCTGTGTGCTCCTGAACAATCTCACAGAATCATTATGAGTTAATAAACAAACAAAGTACCTGGATTTGTAAGCTTCTCTTCAAGCTCAGCCTGAGTTGTTACACTCTCAGACTTCGGGGAATGGATGATGAGAACAACAGATCCAGCGCAGCTCAGCAAACATCCCAGCTTGCCAAGAATGTTCAGTTTTTCTTTCAGTAAGTAAGAAGCTAAAATGGACCTTTCACAAAGGGGAAGAAAATTAAAAGTTTGACTACATCCTGTTAATAATGCTCCAACAGTGATGTCCCACATGAATTTCCCTCTTAAGGAATAGTATAAAATGTTGGTGGATCTTCAACCAAATGTTGGTGGATCCTCAAAATGCATTTCTGACTTATCTTAGGAATGATTCATCCAGTCTCAGTCTTACTCAATCCTTGATGTTTCATCTCAGGAAAAAAAAACCCAAACAAAAAACCAACAAAAAACCCAACCACAACATCCTCAAAACCAACACCACATCACCACCTCCAAAAAAACCAAAACCCCCAAACCAGGCATCTGGCACCCGAGGCAGATATCTACCCATTAACGACTTGGTGAACTGTCACAAAGCCCCATTTTATAGGTGCTACGCAGTCATGAGATAAAAGTGGCCTTCGATTACAAAGATCACAGGGCTCAGCTCAGACACATAGCTGACTGAAATACACAAAATTATGGGGCCTAGGATAAAATAATAGGTGTTAAGCAGAGCACCATCATCAGTGTGCTTCATAGTGTATAAAACTAAGATAGCCATGAAGCCCATACAAAGCAATCTGCACTCTGAAGTAGACGACCAGTGCAGTCAGATACATAATTCAGCAGCCAACAGTAGGCAACAGAAAAATCTCGAGGCAATGCACAGCTTTGTTTTTAAAGAATTGTACTTTTTCACTGCAGTAGGTTCGCAACTGTAGTTTAGCTATTCACATAACATTTAGTTGCCTATTAAACTCCTTTTAGGAACACTCACTGCCTTTTTTTTTTGTTCCCTCCCTTCACATGAGCATAACATTCAAGAAGCTGTGGCCATGCATATGCAAGGGACTCCCACTTCAGGAAATGGGGCCAAATCCAGTTAAATGAAAATCAGCCTCAATAAACACAYGTGGGTTGTAGATAGCAGGGGAGAGAAAGAATGTGAGACAAAAGGACAGATCTACATACTAAGGGAACTGTGAGTAAGAGACTAAGTAGAATAGTCCAGATCAACCACAGTGAAAGGAAGGGAAGAAAAAAAAAAAAAGTTTATCTGTTCCAGATCACAGTGATAGTTAAAGCAGAAGATACTCAGGAACCTTTTCTTCACCATTGCCTTCCCCCCACCCCCCGCCACTTTGCTGGGGAGAACAGGAATAGGTGACCTTATTACACATCATTAACACTCACAAGCCTGACATCTTCTCAGTGGGCCTCCAGTGATCACTGAGTCTCTCTGACATTGTATTAAGTAGTAACAACATTCAGATAAGAACAAGAAAAGCAAACTCTTACCCAAATGGAACGCCAAGAGCTCCCAAGGGCGTCACTAGCACAGTTGGGACTGCAGTGTAGGCCAAGAAATTCCCTATTTGACCCAGAGCCACTATCAAGAGAACCAGAAATAAGCCTTTAAATCCCTTTGTAAAAAGAAGTAATGAAAACTTACCCAATACTGTTTGGGAAAGATTGACCTAACTGGAAAACAGATGTTACAAATTTGCTTAGCTCTGTTAATTTTGCACTTAAACAAAATGGCTGGAATTTTTCTATATTTTTAAATTATTTTTTAATATAGGATTTATATTTGCCACACAAGAAGATCCAAGAGGGCCTAGTAAATAATCTGATTTGCGACTTCTCTTAGTTGAATATAAATAAAACTATGAATTAGAAACACTCATGGGTTACACTCATATCTCAATATTACACTGAAATATTTATATGAGGAGGGCTAAAAGTATATATAACCCATGATTTCAGCTTTAGAATGTGCATACGTGTAACACGAATTGCACTAAGTTATAGGTTGAACAGCAGTGTTACCTTTTGGGGGGAAAATAAGGACAGTACTGAGGAAAGGAATCTACTAATGAAATCCTAAGCACATGCATAAGGGCTCTTCTATATACATTAGACGACATCAAATTTTCACACCACCATATAATATCAAAAGYAATTCCTGATCACTGTAAAAAGAACAGACCCCCGACAAGTCACAATAATAGCCTCACAACCTTTTTTTCTTTCCCCCAATAAAAACAAATTCCAAGATGTACGACATTATTGCACATCACAGCTGTGATAAATAGTTCATGCGTTCAAGTTTTCAGTTAAAAAAGAAAAGCTGGATGGTTTTGCAAGTGCTGGCAAGTTTTTAATAGGTCAACATGATGCTTGCATAGTTACAGGGTCTGTGGTAACTGGCAAGAACCTTGAGACTGAACACAAATTACATACAGCTCGAATTTCCAGTTGATGTTAAGAGTCATTATCAGCATTTAAAAACATTTCGAGAATCCAAGCTGTCTTTACGCTCAGGCTGGCATTGCCCTCGACTATCAAATATCATTACCATCATCCTGGTCTTTACACCTGCAAAGAACTGTGTAAACATTAATTAATTTACCAAATTAGCTCCCATTATCAGTAGAGCTGAAGACCTGTGTAACCTACAGGAAACACGGAGGAGACAAACAAACTTACAAAATGGCAGAGTGTGGCAAAATTATACTAATTCAATTCACTGAGGCTTTCTCTACGTGCAGGAGTGAGCCAGAGAAGTTAATGAGCAGCATTTCTAGAGCACAAGAGTCAGTGATGGTCTCCTGAATTCTCCCTGCCCCTGGGAACAGAGTAACTCAGCTGTATCAGCCTCGGGCTTGTTTTTCAGCAGACCTATGTGGCAACCTTGGCATTATCTTCAAGGCATCTGAAGGCACTGAGGCAGATCTCACATAGAGGACGGGACGCAGCTAGCACGCTGTGTTTCTGCAGATTACATACACTTCCAAGTGACTCTGACAAAAGGTTGCTTTTTTTGGAGGTCATCTGCCTTAACTTTCTGTTGGAAGAACCAACACCAATCCGTAAATTCGGTCTCTGAAGCTTCAGTCAAACTGCACATATTGTAAGACAACTGAACTTAGCAGAAGTTTTCAGTATCACAGTAACAGTCTCTTACCACCACGAATAACAGACCAGGACTAGTTAAGACCAATTAAAAAAAGAATCTCAGGAATTTTTACCATCTACCTGATGTTGAGAAACTTTGCTGCCAACCTATCCAGTCCTCTCTGGATAGAAATTCCTCTCCAGATACATCAATGCTGTAAGTCAGTTCATGGCTTTAACTCTTGAAGGCACACCAAGCTTTAAGCTTGCTAAAGGAGCGCCAATATCCCCAAAGTTATTGCAACACAAAACTTGATGCACACTGACATATCTACATTAGCAAGGAGACCAGGAGTAGATCCGTACAGCAAAAGATATCTGCTCTACGCATGCCAGGAGTTCTATTTCAGGCTAACTTCTGCCTGCTCCCACTGACTGAAAGTCTATTTGCAGCTAGTGTGCGTTAGGCATGTTCCTAGACTGCATCTTCCAGCCTAGTTTCATCTTAAAGTCCAGTTCAGGAGCTCCAACACTGCTCCACAACGTGAAAGAAAGCCCAATCCATGGAGACAAACAGGAGATTCGTTTCACAAGTGCATTCCCCATCTGCAATAAAATGCTAAGACGGATGTATCCACTATAAAAACCAGCCACATCTATGCTGCTATCAAAACCCACACTGAAACTAATTAATTAGCCAAATAATTAGTTTAAAATGCTCATTGAAATACCTGTACACATGCTGCAATCACTCTTTTGACTTTTAAAAAAAATCCCTTAGCAGAATCTGTAGCCCTTCCTTTGAAGTCTTCAGTAATCCAGTGGATCCCAAGCCCCCAGAATGGTAGGCAGTGTTATRCTGAGTCAGCATGCCAACACAGAAATGCTTGTTCACCATCTGAACAAATATTGTGAAAACAAGTTGACAGAGTTTATGTGGGTTTTGTTAGTCATCCAAACTCCAAATTCTCTGCTTGAGAAAAAGATGGCAGCTGTTATAATTTCTCCCAGATAACTGGGGATATTGCTAATTCCCCAAACATCACCTTTCTCTGCATCCCATAGGTGCCTACCTGGCCCTTGCTATTGCTGTTTGTGACTCTGTTGCAATTCTGAATCTATAATACCCTTAAGCAATTCCTCCCTTGGTTCCTTTGTAAACTTACTGAGGCTTTGTTTTGAAATACCTACACCTAACTACTGGACAAAAGCCAACTGATACCATCCCCTTCAGCTATTTTGCCTGCATTCAATTCTGTCAGTTCTTTTAAGCATAAAATAATTTTCTCTGATTCACCAAGATAAACTCCTGTAATAAAACCTCTCTTATTTTAACACCTTCTGATTCAAGACGGGTGCCTCACAAGTAATAAACAGCAGTGATTAATGCACGGATTTATTGCTACTTAGACAGTAGTGACCCTGGCAGAGGAGGAAGCAGACACAGTACTACTTAAACTCAGATTAAATTAGCCGAGGACTTTCCTCTGAAGCTCTGTTGACTTCTACACTTGCTTTTGAACTTTGTCCTTCAAGGGATCTATCAGTTTCCATTCCTTTTGCACAGCTTGAAGACAACAAAAACAGAGACTTACCTTGTTGCCACGAAACAAGAGGCACAACAGAATGCATATACTTCTCAGAAACTGCATCAGAACATTTTCAAATAATTTGCAAAAGGCTGGGTTAGAGTATAAAAGTGGGGTGTGATTTTAAGCTCGTGGGTGGAACTAGGGCTGAACTGCAAGAGGAGAAAGCCAGCTGCTCCCCATGCTCTGGATTCACATCAGAGAGTGAACTTAGCCTGAGCAGAGTTTACAAAGATACTAAGAGTGAAATTACACTGATCTCATATCAGCACCACACAAAGCTTCACATTAATCTTGTAGATTAAAAGCAAAACTGAAACTGTATCTGTCAAACTAGAAATCAAAAAGGACTTTTTTTTTTTTTTTTAAGTTGAGGCTGGCTAAGTGCTTTCTGATCTAAAAAAATAACATGTGCTCAATGAGCCCTTTTGTGCAGAGCGACGATTTCTTATTCAGCTTTGACTTTTATTAAAAACTGAGCGGACCAGCGCAATCCAGAGACATAAACCATGCAGGAACCTAGAGTCAGAGCAGCGCATGACTGCCAAGGGCTGCAAGTACCAAACGGTTCAGAAATCTGGACAGACTTGGGATTGTCCCAGCTCTTTGCCTTCTCAAACACCATCAGACACAGCAGCCAGAGTGAGAGTTTACTGAAGGTGAGGAGTATTTCTGAGGGACGGGAATTTCTTGACAAGTGAGCMTGAGATTCAAGATGAGAACCCAGATGTCCTGATGTCTCATTTCACCATCTAATTGCAACTTCTCCCTTCAAATAAAATCAAACCTTTTAAGATACTTACTTGCAATAGTGCCAGACCACCATACTATATCTGTTAAGTACGAAGTACCTGGAAGAGGAAGTATAGGAAGACATATTAGAAAAATATGAAATTGCAATATTGGAACTAGGAAATAGAATAATTTCAACAGTCTCAACTATTAAGGACCTTCATCTTCACGCTTTTCTTCAAGGCAACTGAGTGGGAGGAAAACAAGAGAGAAGGTACTCGGATTTGGCCTAAGTGTCCAAGTTGGACCTTCTTAAGACAACATATTAGTCAGAAGTTCTGGTTTCCAGTGAAGTACCTATGCGACACTAATGCAGTATTACTTAGAAGAGCGTCCAAAATGTCCCCAAATGCTTCTGAGGGTGCCACKTAAGCGATATTAGCCACATTAGAACCACTACTAGGAGAATGGGAAACCTATGGAAACAAAACATGATTTGGATCAATTAGTTTGGTAATATAGCCTCGATGAAACTGTATATCGGAGAAATTGTAGCAGAGAAATTGTTTTGGCATGCAGTTTTGGCAGCACCATAGCGTAGACCAATCCTCCTGCATTTGAGCATTCGGAAATGCTATGACTGAAGCCTCTGAATTCCTGACATATTGGCACGTTTCAAAGAGAGGAGTAAAAACTCTGGATTGTCCCTGAATGTCTCCTAAGCTCAAGGATGATTATTTTCATCGTCAGATCATAGACTCTTGCCCTGGGATGCACCGGRGAGCCTGTGCGCCACATTTTATAAGTTCTGCTTCTGTGGAACGTCAAGGCTAATGACCGCTTGCTAATGACTGCTAAAGCCTTGCCTCCACCAAGCACGACCTTGGCATCATGCTATGCTCTTACATTTGCTCCTCTTTCTAGCAATTCAGCTCTGCATTTATTTGGTCAGATGCTCTCTCAGGAGCTGCTGGAGCAATAGGTAATATTGTACCTACCATGAAATCCCAAATGAAAGAAAAACACAGTAATCTATAACTCTGGAGACGTATAAAATATTAAGCGCTTGGAAATCACACTATATAATTGAAACGAGATGGAAAATGACTAATAAAAATGGCCAGCTTTAGAGTGGGTGTAATCATTTTTTAGACTTTTGTTATTGCATATAAAATAAAAACACTGTTGGRGGCACAAATTATAGAAAATATTGACTCAAGTAAGATAACTTTGCAAAATATTTGTCACCCGCTGCTGTTTCTAACTAAGCAAGGATTACTAATTGCATTGATACTCTATTATTGATTCAATAGAGAAGACAGAAAAGCCTTGAAGTGCCTCCTTGTTAATTATACACCACCTTCCAAAGCCAATGGAAAAAAGACATCGTCTGACACTGACAATCTCAGGCTCACATCTCCGATTGCTACATTCAAGGCAGAACCTCACTGCTTCACAACATTAAATAGAGAGAAGCCTAGGGTATTCGCCTGGATGTCTCTACACTGAGCACAGCAATAGGAAATACTACGAATCGCTCAGCAAGATACACAAATAAACATCAGTAATAGCTTCAAAACAGGATGTTTTACAGCTACCAGCGCTGAGAAGGCAGGCACACACCCATCACCCACTTAATCCAGTGCTCCACTGAAAGCAGTTCAGGAGTAATTAGACTCAACTACACTGCAAAATGGAAACTTCTCCAACTGCCTTGGATGGAAAGTCATTCCTTTCTCTCGGGTTTTCTCATTGTTTCCCTTTGTGCTGGTTTTGGCCGGGATAGAGTTAATTTTCTTCATAGTAGCTAGCAGAAGGCTATGTTTTGGATTTGTGCTGAAAACAGTGTTGATAACACAGGGATGTTTTAGTCATTGCTGAGCAGTGCTTAGACACAGAGTCAAGGCCTTTTCTGCTTCTCACCCCACCCCACCAGCGAGCAGGCTGGGGGTGCACAAGGAATTGGGAGGGGRCACAGCCGGGACAGCTGACCCCAACTGACCAAAGGGATATYCCAYACCATATGRCRTCATGCTCAGCATATAAAGCTGGGGGAAGAAGAAGGAAGGGGGGGACGTTTGGAGTGATGGCGTTTGTCTTCCCAAGTAGCCGTTACGCATGATGGAGCCCTGCTTTCCTGGAGCTGGCTGAACACCTGCCTGTCAACGGGAAGTAGTGAATGAATTCCTTGGTTTGCTTTGCTTGCGTGCATGGCTTTTGCTTTACCTATTAAACTGTCTTTATCCCAACCCACGAATTTTCTCACTTTTATTCGCGAGTGGCTGCGTGGGGCTTGGCTTAGTTGCCAGCTGGGGTTAAACCATGACACCTTACAAAAAAGATTTGTATTTATGATGCAAACGTGGTCTCTCTGTAGACAATAAAAATGGCTTGCAGCCATCTTGGAGGGAAAGGGAGACTATGCTTGCAAAACAGTAGTTTGTCTGAGGCCCTTAACTGTAAGGTCATTGCAGAAAAGGCAAAATAAACTTGTTTGATCTGGCAGCTGGTAGTAACATAGTTGTAAGCTTGCTCTGCCCCACTGCATCCACCCTGAACACACTAGATGCAGCGGGCACTGGAAATGCAGTGCTGCTCTAACACTAACTGTCTCAAATACATATATGTGTATAYATATATTTACATACACACACATATACAGAGAAAATACCTAGCAAGTCCTGGTCACTAAAAAGGRTTTTTCATAAGAAAGAGTTCCCAGAACCTAGGGACACATGTTCACACACACCCAGACACCATCATCTGCAACACAAATGGCTATGGACTGCAGAAAGACAACTAAAAGGTCTCATGCAACCTGTGTTTACAACCTTACCCTCACATAAAAGCAAGATGTTAAGAACAAATAAATATATTGCATTTTCCTATATTCAAAGCATCAAGATGCACCTAGCAAAATGCTATTCAGAGGCTGCATGCTTTGGGGAGCTCCAATTTCAGAATAAAATACAGAAAATCTGCATACTCTGAATTTACAGCTTTGTTTCGGCTAAACTGTCTAGATAGCACAGTCAGTTCCTGAACACGTTCACCTCAGAAAACAATGATGAGGTATGGGATTTCAATATAAAAAAAAATAATTAGTGATTTCAGGTAATTGGTGTGCCTTTCTTCACTACAAAAGGAAACCAGCACGTGACTGATGTAACTTGTGGTGTGTGTGTCCATGGAAGGGCTAGAATAAACAAGTGTCGAGATGTGCTGCTGCTATTCACGGCACGAAACTCTCTGAGCCAGAGAAACGGGTAGAAAAGTCCCACAAGTACATGAAAATACCGCAAGAGAAACCTGTGTAGGCACGCACACCCACACGCGGGTCCCCGGGGTTGTATTGCAGCGTGACAGCAGAGCAGTGAGCAGGCCGTACGCCGGGAAGCTGTTGCTGATGACTACGCTCACTGCACCCTCATTGCTCTCCACCTGCCCTCTCTTCGGTAATTTATCACATCCCTCACGCCGCGCTCCAGTCACCGATCTCTGCTGTCAGACACGCTTAAGGTGACAAGCTAAGGCCGGCTCCCCCGCTCCAGCCGCCCGGAAGGTGTCCCCCGCTCCAGGTGACACCGTGACCCCCCCCAGGCAGAGGGTCTGCCAAGACCCTGGGGTGACTGTCATCCGCGGCCCCCGGGCCGCGCCCCCGCGGGACGGGCTGGGCCGCACGGCACCCCCCCCCGCCCCCGCCCCGCTGCCGCAGCGCGGGGCAGCCGCGGCCCTTCCGCGGAGGCTGCGCGGGGGCGAGGGGAGACAGCGGCCCCGGGGGAGGCCGGGCTGCTCCCGGGCCGGGGAGACCCGTCCCGCACGGTGCCGGGGGCGATGCTCCGGAGGCCGGGGAGGTTAGCGGGGGGGCGGCGGCGCAGAARGGAGAGGGAGGCTGGGGAGCCCCGGGGGCCCGCTCCCGCCCGCCGCCGCAGCACCGGGGCCCCTACCTCGCCCGCGGGCCCGCACGATCCCCTTCTTCTGCAGGACGAAGGTGGAGCCGTTCACCAGGCTGGAGACCACGGCCACGCTCAAGCCCAGCGACACGGCGGCGGGGCCGGGGCTCTGCGCTGCCCCCTCGCCCGCTGCCGCACCGACCGCCATCCGCATCGCCCCGCCGAGAGCTGCTGGCACGGCGGCTGCCCGGGCCCAGCGCACCCGGCCGCCGCTCTGCGCCGGGACCCGCCCTGCGCTGCGCTGCGCCGCGCCGCGCTGCGCGACCCGCCCCGCGGGGGCGGCTCCGGGCGGGCACCGGCGGCAGCCGCGGCTCTTGGCGCCCGTCCGGCGCGGGGACGGCAGCAGGATGACGTCATAACAATGGCATGTCTCCCCCCCACACCGCCGCCGCTCTGACGTCACAGCTTTGTGCCGCCCTTCTCCTCTCGGGGGGCGAGGGGACACCGGGCGGAGAGCTGCCGTGCCGGTCCCGGTGCCGCTGCTGGCGGCTTGCAGCGTTTTGGGGCCCGGCGTCGGGGGGGGGCCGGCGTGGGGAAATGCGGAGCAGAAGCTGCGGTCCCCGCCGGAGGGAGCTGCGAGCGTCCGTGGGCAGGGGGGCGCGGGAGGACGTGAGGACAGGGGGATGCGGGAGGATGTGCAGAGGGATRCGGGAGGACGGAGGGATGCCGCAGGACAAAGGGATGCAGGAGGACAGAGGGATGCGAGAAGATGTGGAAGAGGGATGTGGTCTGCAGGAGGGAGCCCGGCCGGGCCAGGGTTTCTGGTGTGGGAGCAGCGCTGCTTTCCAGCGCTCTCGCTTTCCCTTGGGGTTTTTAAAATTTGTGTCGGCGCTCCGCTCCGGCCAAGAGCGGAGTGCGTTGCATTGAGCTGAAGGCCAGGGAGGGCTGGAGGCCACCGCTGCAGCCCCCGCCAGTGACCTGGAGCTGCGGCTCCATCCACCCCGCCACCGGCTGGGTCAGTGTGCCGGGCAGAGCCAGAGAATCAGCAAGTGAGCGTGTGGCTACAGACTGGGAAAGCTCAGCTGCTCCCAGGGGTCGTGCAGATTGCCTGGAAACTGTGGGATCCGTAATTGCTCTGGTTTCATCCGGCAATAAATCCCAGAACCGGCATTTATTTCCAGGAAAAAGTTCACTCTCTCCAAACGGCAGGGCACAGTCAGCTTCTCAAAATCCTGAGTCTCCCAGCCCCTCTCAGCTATCATTCAACAATTTTAAGGCTTTGGGAGGGCAGAACGTAAGTCATCCTGCCCTCATGGAGAAGGGCTGGAGGTCTCTCTGGTAGCAATGCCCCTGGGCCATCACGGGGCCACGTGTCTCTCTTTGAGGGAACTTAGTCTCTCAAAGCATGAAGTGCTGAGCTGAAAGCAATCATCTTCCTTGCTAGAAAGAAATATTTTGTAGCATGCATTTCATTGCAGTTCTTACCATTCCCAGATATGTGTTGAAATAAATCAATCCGTAAATGGATTACTGTGGCAATATCCATTGAGGGAAATGGGATATGGTATCTTGGCTTGGTGTAAACGAAAGTGGACATTTTTGTCATTCGTAACTATTGGGCATACTTCTTAGCGTAAATTTTAGCATTCCAAGGAAATACGAGTTTAGAGAAGGGGCAAACTCCTGAAAATGTTTCTCTTGTTAGCATATTTCTCAGTTTGCCTACACTCTTGAGGCAGCTGTCCTAGGAAGGCATGGGAAGGCTGCAATATGCTTTTGTTTAGGTTTAACAGCAAGAAGGTGTAATACTTATGGCGGTATTGCCCATACTTTCACCTAGGTTTCTTCATCAGGTCGTTGTATAAATATTTAATGCTATGGAAGAGAGGATTCATGCTTGTGAGACTCACAAGACCTACAAAATGAGAACACAGGAGGTGGAAGAACAGTTATCYATAGCAACCCTTGGAAACAAAGATAGAGGTGAAGACAACTACAGGCTAATTATAAATATCCATTTCTGATCTATATACAGCCTAGTAACATGTACAGTGACATTTATTACAGGAAATAATTTATGCTTGCACAGTGGAAAAATAATATATATTTTACAGCCTTTGCATCTAATTATCAGGCAAGTTTCTAAACAAAGCTCAAACCTGACCAATTTTTATACTTAAAATCTCTCTCTGGTGTGGTTGAACCAAGACAAAAACAGGTACCAGAGATCTCAAGAAAACAGTTGATTTCTCTCTAGCCATGTCATTTTAATCTCCTAATTGTAAAACTTACATATGCCTTTCTAAAGTACATATTTGGACAGGTAATTCTAAATACAGTTAACCTGCCTTATTCAGTTAGTTACTATTACACTTGCCATATAATAGTTGTAGTGTTCTTAAGGATTAGTCATAGACTAAAATAATAAGCACAGCGCTGATAAATATTAAATTTGAAAATATCTTGAAAAACAGAGCCTGACTTCACTAATGTTTTACAAGATCACTTGATGCAAAAAAATCTCCATTATCTAGTTTACAAATATTTTGGACCAAAACATAAAGGTACCTCAAAGATAACAGCTGTTGTCATTACTTCAATGGAAATTAGATGATTTTCCTTAAACCATTACATATATACAGTGTATAAACTCCTAAGGTCCATCTAGTCTTCTGAGACTGAGCTTCGTTGTGATAGCATCATTCCTCCTGCCGAAGTTGTGTCATTATGTTTGTAGTATTGCAAAACAACATGCTTTGTGTTAGTTTGGCTTGTGCATTGCAATACTGCGGTATTACTGATGTCACAGCGGTCTGATGTCTCATGAACACACAAATTGCTTAGGAGGAACCTGAGATTTACGTGGTATTTCCTCCAACAAACTCTGCTCCTCTCCGTCAGTCTTATCCAACTCCAACCTAAGCACTCATAGTACCTCTACTTCCACACTTGTTGGCCACTTATTGCTTAATTAAAGCAATACGTGAAAGCTGGTATAAAAAGTGTCAGGCTGCTTTATAGAAGTAGCTAACTCTACTCTGGTAGAGTATGGGTGTTCAGGATCAGTCAAGAGGTGTGAGCAATATTTAATAGACTTATGTAGGGCTCCTACCCAGAGGAAGGGATGAGTGATTGAGGTAGGTCTCTCAGAAGTGAGTGAGCAAAGTTGGTAGAGGTTCCACCTTTTTTTGGGGGCTGTGATGGACATTTTCTGGTTAGGATGGGTTTTTCCCTGATCTGAAGGGGAAGAAAAATGCTTGTGCCTGATCTAAAAGAATGTATTGTTTCCTCTGTAATGGCTTGGATTCCTCTGTTATGTTTGTTTGATGTACATATTTTTTTTTTTTTTTAAATTAAAGCAGTTGTTGGAGTGTTTTAGCTAGGCTAGAGGAAAATCAGATCAGTCTGTATCTGACACAGAAGGAGAACACAGTAGCTGTGCCCAGAAGATAATCTGAAGCTCCTCACAAAATAGCTAGGAGAGCAGGGTGGAAGTTTACCAACAGCTGTATCAGGCCCTGAGGCAAGAGCAGTAATTCTGCTTGGCAGAAGCACTATAGAGATCCACTCTGCCAGCAATTGAAGCAGTAGGAACTGAGACTGCAAAGAAAACAGCAAGAAGACAGTGGCAATCCTTGCTATTTTTTTCCAGCTCTTGAGAGCCAAAGAGCACAGTAAGGGCAGTTATATGAAGCCTTGTGTAATGGTCCATTGAACCTGGGCCTGAAGATGATCTAAAAATCCTTTCTAAGGAGTCTTGAGCAGTTGCCTGGAGTATAAACTTTGATATAAGTGGTACGAGTGGGTCCTGCTTTGGAAAGGAAGTGACTTGAATCTTGGTTTTAATACAGCCGGATTATATGGGAGGTCATACAAGCTTCTGTGGTCTCTCTGTCCTACGGGTTACAAGAAGACAGCCCTTGGGGTATAGCAGCTCTCTTCCAGGGCAGAACAACAGGCTGCAAATCAGCACGATCCAGTGCAGTCTGAAAATGAGTGGAAAAGTGAGGGCAGGTGAGGTTTCCTTTGTTAAAGGGTCCAAGGTTCACGCACTAGAGCTTGTTACTGATGTACAATTTTAAGTCTGGACTAAATGAGTGATAGAGGCTTGCTGTCACTTTTGCCCATGGAAGACAAATTCTCTGCTAAATGACAGTGGCCACATATAACTCYGGAGTTTTGGAGAACTTCAGCATCCTTCCTGAAGTGATGGTGCAAGGCTGATGTTAGGTTATTGGCACAGAAAGCATGGCAGGTGTACTGCAGACAGATCATACCATTGCAGCTCTCCTGCAGGAAAACACACCTCCTCAGAAAGAATCTGTCCTTTGTGCAGCAGGCAGAAGCTAGACAGCTAGTTCTGATGTATGTTCACGATCACACTGAGGAGAACCCATGTTAATTAACATCGTGTCTACTCACACGTGCTGTCCAGAAATCACTTCTAGATCCCCAGTGACTAGGGAACACAGGAAAATGCACAGCTTTTCCAGTTAATCTTGTAGCAGATAATATAGTCCACCCACATTAGTTGCAAACTCTGACCAGGGCGTACTCTTCTGTGCTGATTTCCAGAAGTTGAATATGCCATCTTAATGTGATAAATATAGTATATGTATATCCAGCTCTTCGTTGGCATATATTAGAAGTGCGGTGAGAGCCTAGCACACGCTAGTATTTTAGCATGAATCTTTAGAACAAATCTTCCAATGAAGGTATGGTCAGCACAATCATCTTAAAAAAAGGCAGGCTCTATCACAGTCTTACGTGTGCAGAATTTGCCTGTCTTTCCCATACCTTGGCTGTTAATTAGCTACATTAATCTTCTGCTTGAGCTAAAGGGAGTTCTGGACCATGTTGCAGACTTCTAGATGTTGTCGGTATGTTATTGTAAGCTTTGACATGGTAATCTACACCTCTTCATAAGCTGCATATCAAACTAGCGTGTAGTAATCACTGATTCGCCTATGGTGGTAGCCTCTTCCCATTAAGCTGGTCAGCTGCTGAATTCAATGAGTGGAGACCAAGTTTTAGGGTACACCTTGGAGACTTGGACAATTCAAATTCTCTCATGTGAAGAACATCGGAGGCAGTCCTCCTACTAATCAAGTAAACTCTCTTGTTAGATTTGCTGGGTAGTTCCAACTATATATATATATGGATTTTCTACTACATTGTTCCTCAGAAAATCATGGTTTCTAGCAGACACCTCAGGGAATATAGCAGTCAGCTGCCTGCTCAGAGATCAATCTTTGTAAGGTTGAGTGCATCCTGTGCAACTCAGTGCAAACCTGCGTTTTATTGTAAAGTTTATTTTTATATGGGTGCTTTTGAATGGGGTTTCATGGCAACATGGTTGGAAGACTCTAAATGCACTGCAATGTATCTATGTGAACTGGAATTTTTTGTCATCAAACTAAACAATAGGGTACCAATTTCATCATGAGAATGGCCCATATTTAACTACTTGCCTCTTGAAGCTTCACTTTCAACTGACCATTGTCAGTTGTCAAACTGTAAGCCATTGAGGTCCTGGGACCCAATTATTCAATTCTAGGTGTTTACAATATGCCACCATCCTAGTAATATGTTTTATCTACTAAATCTGTGCCTTTTCAGCATCTCCAACTTCACTCACCATTGCCCCCGAGGGCACAAAGCAGCAGCCTGTCTGCTCTGGGACAAGAGTACTGGGAAGCTGGGGTTCCTAGCTAATCGGCTTAAACAGGGTCCTAGCAGGAGAAACGGTGATGGGCTGATGCAAGGGTGATGGGCTGATGTAAACTGTTTCTAGGGGGAGTTTACCAGCCAGTRCATGGAGAAGGAGGCTTTCCATGAAGTTCCTCTGCTCCAAATCAGAGCAGCTGCAGAGCCAGCTACTTTAGTTTTTAATAGTTAATATTTAAAACTGAGTTTAATATTTAAAACAGAGCTGGTTTGAGAGTTGTAATGAATGGCAGCTGTGGTAGTTACTTATCTAAGCTGGAAGGAAACCAATTGGCATGAAGTTAGTCTCGCAGTGTTCGGCAGATGTTCAATGTTATCACACAATCGTCACACATGCTGATCTGCAGCTTATAATAAGACAAGGCTATATTAATATTAAGCGTAACTTTAAGATCTTAGGCAATGTCAGAAAGGCATTGTCACCTTCTAGGGAAATTCATTCATCTTCTATAAATCCTGGCAATGTCTACACTTAAAAGTAATTTCTCTTAGTAGTCAAGGTGCCTATTATATGRTAGGTCAATATTAATACCCTGTTGTATGTCATGGATCCTAACATGAAGTGGGGTTTAGTGATGACTAAAATGGCTTGGGTTGAATTTGGTCTGAGTTCATGCAAAGCAGCTGACAGGAATGCTAACTAACTTAGGTGAAATTGGAAGTAATTTTTCTGGTCCTTAGCAGATGAGGTACCAGGAATGTGGGACAATTATTAGACTGAGTTACTGAGTTTCTTCTTATTTCAGCTATTTCACGTATGCATTTGGGGTGTCTTTGACATACATCTGTCTTAAAGATTTCTCTGATACTGTTTATCCTGGATACATGAAGATCGTGATTACTGGTACCCTGACAACAATTGACTTGCACAGAAAAGGTATTAGGGGTTGCTAAACTGTCAGAATGAGATCCGAGAACAGGAATCCCTGTGCTTAGCTGTCACTAACTTTGAAGTGCCTAAAAATATTTACTGGCTATATGTCATGTCCAGCAAATATTGTAGGTAGCGTCAACCTTCAGGGCAAGTCTTCCTGTTACAGACTGCAGAGAGATAAAGTGGTCTTCAGTGTACATCATACTATCTCTAGCTTTAATGATAAAGACTATTTTAATGATGATTTTAATGATAACCACTGCTGAAATGAGATCTTGTGGTTGAGAGTAATGGATGACTGCAACAAATAATAGTGTCTCAGGTCTAATGATCTAATCTTAAACTCAATGAAATGATGAGGTTCCTTGGTCAAATAAATGTGATTTAAAAAAAAGAAACAGAACAAAACAACACTTTTTAAAAGAGTATTTTTAAATCTTTTGTCTCAGGACATTCTTCCTTCAAATGAGACTGACTGCATAATAGCACTGTGAAAGGCAGATAAGATAATTGCTACTTCAGCAATAGAACAGCAGGAACGTTTGAGGCTCCTTCCTCTTTGTGATTTAGCCAGTAGCTGAAACAGAATAATTCTCTCCCTTAATGTTTCTTTTGGACTCTGTTTGGCTGACGTCAGTTTTGCCAATCGCCAAAATTAGTATTTGGGAGACTTCCCTCTTTTGGCCCTTAAATAAATAATTGTTTTGACTATTTGTTTTGTTCTTCTTTTTTTTTTTTAACTTCTTCTGCCCCACTCTGCGCTCAGGGACGCTGACAGGTGTGGCAACACCTGCCAGGTTAGAGCAGGGAAGGCTTTCAGCCACCGTTGTCAGAGTTCCCTCTCCTCAAAAAGCAAAAAGCCAGCTGGATTTTGAGARGGGCATTAGTCAGATGCATAGGGAGAAGGAAATATGCCAGCTGCAATATCAAGTAGGAAAATAGACATCTTAGCTCAAGAATCAGAAGTATACTTCACTAATACTGCACTGCACCCAGGACGACTGCCTGGCTTAGGAGGAAGACACATTTTGGGTAGAGGCTGGTTCTTTCTGCAGGTTCCTATACCCCTGCCAATTCTTTCTGCTGTGGGAATGGCTGAAGAGCACTGTGCGTATAAGCTACCCTGCACAAGTCATGGGGGGCCACCAAGCATTAGCCCATTCTTCCTTCTGCCTTTGTGATGAAAGTGTGGCCAAGTGGTTGCTGGCAATATAGCGGGATGTAAAAGTGCTCTTCCCTGTAGACCCTGGGCACCTATATCGTAAAACACAAACTCTTACCAAATGATGTAAATAATGAGAAAAACAGTAGTAGCAGAATCAAAGCCATGGCTTACCTTGCTGTTAGATGTTAGGCTATAGCCACACAGTAGCTTGAGGAAATGGCCACCATGCTGAGATGCTGAGACAAAGTGGGTGGAAATTTTGTTTTCTATCAAGTAAGAAAACAGCCCGCTATTTGCAGCAGCGCTTAAAGAGAATACATGCAAACACTTCCTCATCTGAGCTGTGAAATTAATGCATTACAGTTAGCCTCTGAGATTCAGTACTGAGCTCTTCTCAGTATTTGAGATTAAGCACATGGATCTACTAACACCAGCGTGCTGAGCAGGAAGTGGCACACCTATATGCCACCTGAGTGTCTGGGCCACGATCCTTCTCCTCCACAGGTTCACTAATATTTGGGCATCTTTTTCCAGGCACAGAGGATTGCAAGCAGGAGTATACAGGTTTTTAAGTGCACAACAATTACTCATGGTGAAAGCACACAGAAGATAGCTAGGTCTAACGTGCCTAGCACGCAAGCATTGCTACTCTCAGCACCCCAGTGCAGGGTGACATTTCTCGTTGGCCACACAGTTGTCAGTCAGGTGGGAAAACGCCAGGCTTTGTTGTTCCTTGGAGCAGGCTAATCCTCTGTCTTGCTGAGTTGCTGTCTTATAACTACCTTCTGTTTTTTTTCTCAGTTTCATAACTTTCACATTAGCGGTTTTCTCTCGAGGCCTTGAGTTAATAACCAATGAGTCAACAATTTCACTTTTTTCTTTTTTTTTTTGTGCTTTTCTTATCTTGCCTGGCGCTCTCACTGCCTGACAACAATTTTCTTCAGTAAAGCCACACATCTTAATTAATTAATTGGACCCTGGGCTGTGGGCTACTGTTTGTGATCTTTGGAGAGGGCATGGCATTTTAGCACAGCTATTCTTAAACTGATAATGGTTGCTCCATTAGGGGCCTGGGGAATACATCTCCTAGGGAGGGAAGGTGGCCTGTCCCTGGGGAGCTGCTGAGAGATGAGTAGGGGAGGGAGAGGAAAGCAAGAAGATGGCCTGGGAACAGAGCCAGGAGGTGAAGAAGTGCTTAAAAAGTTCCCTCTGCGTGAGGAGACAGGCAGCACCAAGAAGCGTGGCTGAGGCAATCCGTGGATTTTGGGAGCTGTTGGGAAAAGCCTTCTTCTGTTGCCTCTGGTCCTGGTGTCCCTGCTGAGGGGCACTGGTTTGGCTCTGTGGCTTGCAGCAGCCACAGACTTCTCCTGCTTCCTTTCTCAGCCTGGCTGTCAGGAGCTCCTTCACCCCCTTCTCCCTCTGCCCTCTCTTTGCCATGTCCCCTGCTGTGCTCCAGCCAGCGCTCCCCCTGCACCCACCCAAACCAAAAGCAACTCTTACGTGGGAAGAGCACCCAAAATCCAGAATGTACTTATGGTGAGGGGGATGTAGAAAAGCAATCTGAGGACTGCTGGCTCAGTGCAACTTCTCCCACACTGCCGAGGAGGAAGTGGCACTTCTCTGCATCCCAAAATAGCATGACAACATTCGAATGCCCAAATGGCACTGTGTGCATATATGACAGGGGTTTCTCCTTTGTCACAGGAAATATCTCTCTAGGGGCCGAGTCATGCTAGTGCCTGGCTGGCTCCCAGGGGAAGAGCTAGGGAACCTGTGGGGACAGATCCTCACCCTGAAGAAATTTGCTGATAGCATCCATCCATCTTCTCTGGCCCCTCCAGGCAGTTGTCCAGCCTGTCAGCCTTGCCTAGCAGTGACTTAGGTGTAAATATTTCAGTGCATTGTTGATGGTAAGCTTCAGCCGTCCTTTGGGGTGGTGCTCAGAGGTGCTCCCTCCATCAGAGGGAGCCTTAGGTCTATCTCCTGTCATCACATGACAAGAACTACAGTCTGCATCATTCCTACAAAACCTAACAGCTGGGAAAACTGTCATTTTGGCTGCTGATTTTTACTTGTTATTTGAGTGTTGACAGAGTCCCTCTTCTCTGGAGTTCCCTCTCTGCTGTTTTTTTTGTGGGTTTTTGTTCTTGGATTTTTTTTTCAAACTTCGAACTCTTCTGTTCTACTCTGATAAGTATTTTCTGTTTGCTTACCTGTGTTCCAATGACTAATGTTTTTGAAGGGGTGAAACTTTGTACTTTCCATCTCCATTTTAGTCAGACACAAGTATTACTGCAGTAGGTCTCCTACACTGAGATGAAGTGTAGGAGAAATGGGAAATCAAGATAGTTTCTTGAAATTTTATGCAACAGTAATCATTAACTTTGACCCTCTACCTATACGCTAGAATTAAATGAACAAAAAGTCCTTGCTGTGAAACTATTTTTCTTCAGTATAACAAATACTTGCAAACTGAATCAGCAACTTAACAGTAGCATGTGTAGTTTTGTAGTCATTTAGTTTGACAGTTTACATGGCCCATGTGAGTTAAACACAAAATATGTTTAAAATGGTGGTTCAGACAAGAAATGCCCAAATTCAGCCTTCCCATGCAATTGTAATATGGCCCTCTAGTGAAAGTATACGCTGATATAGCAATATTGTATCATAAAGCTGTGAATCACTGTACCCGGACAAGATGGGTAAAAGCCAGGTCCTAAGGCTCTTGGGGAAGTTGAGAGATGTCAGATGACGTAGGGGTCCACAGGGTGGAGACTCTCATTTTCTTCAACAACTGAATATCATGTGGGACAGCTGGACTGCATTGCTGTCAGCACCATGAGGTCCCTGTAGGTATGACATGCCCTGACCAGCCTCAGCTGGGATGCCCACCCACACTCTCTACCCATTGATGCAGGAGCTCCACTGACGCTCGGGCCCAGGTGTAAGCTATGTCATAGCGGTGTGTGCCCCCGGCCAGGCCCCTGACATCCCTGAACTATTGTTTCCATCTCCAAGACTCACCTCAGACCTGACCTGTCACCTTGCCTTTGCCTGTCACCACCCTGCCCTGCTTGCCCAGCTCAGGGACTGTGCCCTGTTGGTGAAGGCACTGCCTGCGCTCTGGTCACTCTCACCTCCTGGCTTGCCCTCCCTTCTAGAGTAGCTCTGCTTCTGCTGCTCCTTGGCAGTTAGCTCAGGTCTTCCAGAGCCTGTCCCCCAGGCTGTGCCAGGGTCTGTCCCCAACGGCTTGCCCACTGGCTCCCAGGCTGCACACAGGGGCTTGCCCCCATGGTTCCTCCTGCTGCTCCTGGCTGACCTCCAAAGCCTGCAGGAAGCCCGTCAGCCTTCTTTCACATCCCCTGCACCCAGAGCAACCTCTGTCCCCCGGCTCCTTGAACCCTTCAACTGGAGTTGGGCAAGGTGTAGTGGTCCTGACCAGTAGAACATTGTACACTGAGGAGTTAGTGATCCACATAACAGTCAACCTCAGTAGGCCCAGGTCTGTGCTTTGCTGCACGTACAGGTTGGCCTTCAGGCTTGTCCCATGCTGCACATACCCCTTGGCTGCAGGACAACCTTGGCCAGCTCACTGCAACAGCTCCTACTCARTACCAGTGATTACACCACCTCTATGTCCTTGCCCAGTGCAGCAAGAAGTTCTCATGTGAGCATCCTTTCTGTTTGACAGTAGAAATGATGAATAGCGTTGTTTTCTTTTAAGAAAATCCCATAATAGCTTGAATGATCAAAATGGTGTACCCTTTTCCACGAACAGGGTCTGCACAGCATGCTGTGCATGGCTCAGAGGCCCATTTAATGCTGCATGACTCGGGGTTCCCAGCATCTAAAGGTACATGAGATTATCTATAGTATTCTCTCTTTCTTTATAGCGTTTGATTTCATAAATAGGATTTTATATGACACTTTACAGAGTCTGAGTGACTTTCTTACTGATATCATCATGGACTGGCATCTCCTGGTGCAAAACTTAAGGGTACAGGAATTTATTAGTCAGATGCAGCTAATCTTCGCTGCATACTCAGGGACACACTCAACAGATACCAGCTGCTCAGCAGTGGCAATCGGTGCACCAGAGAGGAGCACACCTGGACCCTTGGAGGAGCCCTGCCATGTCATGGAACCATAGAATCACAGAACGGTTTGGGTTGGAAGGGACCTTAAAGATCACCTAGTTCCAACCTCCCTGCCATGGGCAGAAACACCTTCCACTAGACCAGGTTGCTCAAAGCCCCACCCAACCTTGCCTTGAACACTTCCAGGGATAGGACATCCACAACTTCTCTGGGCAACCTGTTCCAGTGCCTCACCACCCTCGTAGTAAAGAATTTCTTCCTTATATCTAATGTAAATCTACCCTTTTTCAGTTTAAAGCCATTATCCCTTGTCCTATCACTACACGCCCTTGTAAAAAGTCCCTGTCCAGCTTTCTTGTAGGCCCCCTTCAGGTACTGGAAGGCTGCTATAAGGTCTCCCCGGAGCCTTCTCTTCTCCAGGCTGAACAACCCCAACTCTCTCAGCCTGTCTTCATAGGAGAGGTGCTCCATCGCTCTGATCATCTTCGTGGCCCTCCTCTGGACTCTCTCCAACAGGTCCATGTCCTTCTTATGTTGGGGGCCCCAGAGCTGGCTGCAGTACTCCAGGTGGGGTCTCATGAGAGTGGAGCGTGACCTGCTGGCCACTCTGCTTTTGATGCAGCCTAGGATACGGTTGGCCTTCTGGGCTGCGAGCGCACATTGCCAGGTCATGTTGAGCTTCTCATCAACCAACACCCCCAAGTCCTTCTCCTCCCCAAGGAGGAGCCCACAGAGGTAGGTGTCATCCAACCTCACTCCTCATCCCAGAGGCAGGATGCAGACAGAAAGAAGGGGTGAGAAGGGCCACTGTGCTGGTAGAAACTCTACCACCCCATTTCCCATACGACTGCCCCATTGACATGAYGACAGGCAAGGTGGTGCCCTGTGGGCTCATCTATGCCTTGTCACCCTCTGATTTAATGAAATAGCTTGAGGACAATCTGACATGTGGGTTCATCCATCCCCCTGCCTCCCTTGCTGTGGCCCCTGTGCTTTTCTTGTCACGAAGAAGGATGGGCTCTCCATCCCTATGTAGATTGCTAGTCTATAGTATTAGACTAAATTAAATAGCTGTGAAAGTCACCTGATTTGTGGATAGTCTTAAAGGTATCAGCCTTTAAGAGTTTGGGGAGAAAACATAATATTTTATTGAATTTCTGGTTTGAGCAGCCTGACTAAGAGGCAAACCTTCCTCATACAGGCTTTTCCTTCCATTAAAGGTTCATCTTACTTGTAGGATGCTGCGTCAGTACCTGTTTTTCACCATCTAAGCATGCTATGAAGTGGCAAGGAGATGGGTCCAAGCTGCAGTGTCAGAGTGGGAAGGAGGGAGAGGCTTATCGCTCGCTAAGTTTTGATGTAGTATGAATATGGAAGATTAAAGGTCAGTGAAAAAGATGATGGCTGGCTTGTCAACGGTAAGGAAAGGAAAGTATTGTGAGCACGAAAAAAGTGATTAGACTGGCAACTGCAAAAGAAATGAGACTCAAAACCAGAGAGAAAATGGGTAAGTCAGCATATGGTGATGAGAGGGGGTGATTCTGAGATTAAAAATTTTGCCCCACCCAGAGGTAGCAGAATTTGGCCTCAAGAGAAAAGGTGTCACAAGGCATAGGCTGGCCACTGTCACAGGATGGAAGAAATTATGTTTGGTTTTTTTTTTAATTAAAGTTTTTGCAGGTACAAAATTAGCACAACAAAATGTCACCCAATCACCACACACAAACAAAATTTTGTGGTACTGAGCAACTTCATTTTTAAAGGTGATGGCATTCTGATTCTCATATCCTGCATTTCAGTTAACTAATAGACAGTGCCTTCTTTATTACCTTTTCTTAAATATAAGGGAGGTAAGCATGTGCCTTAGAATAAGTCAGTTTAGTTTTTAATGTCTAAAATGGGTTGAGGAACTAAACAGGTATGAAATGACAGCATAGAAAATTCTAGTACATGCACTTTCTAAATAAATCACCACTTCAGCAAGATGAAAACATTTACTAGCTTCAGATTTAGTTGTTTCTGGATGCTGATCTGTGCCTATGATTCCAAGACATCTTAACTTACCTTCAGCTTAGCTGGGTATGTATTTAAATAGCTGGTTGATCACTCTGCCTTTCCCCATTTCTGTGCTGTATCATCTCTAACAGTATTGACATGCTTGGGAAGAGCTATCGTAAGTCTATCCCCTTTGAAGCAGAGATCAGAGTTTTCAGCTGACACTCCCCTCATGAAAAAGTGATTGGTGAAATAGCAGGGTAAATTTTGTGCAATACTTTCTCTTTTCAGCATCCCTTATTTTTGTTGCTCACCGTTCATGATCCTCCCACAACGTGGAGCTCTCTCGCCAGGGAAATGGGAGGATGGGCTGGTAAATCCTGAACTTGCACTGAAAAGCAGCACTATGCTAAATTCTTGGGCAGTAGGCCATTTGGAGGGGAGGATGGTTATTAAAGAGGGGAGCATCACTGCTATATTTAGCACCTTGTTCTAATGCCTTAAATGATCTTCTGTTCACTTGGTGAAGGAAATCTAACGTTTAAAGTAAGCAATCAGCTGCAAACCATCAGGCAAATACTTCCAGCTCTCAGGTTAGCTGCAGCCCTTTGTTCCCAGGGTCCTCTTCCCTTCCTTGCCCGGCACTGAACTGGATATTTATAAATTATGGTGCATTCAAGGGCAAGATGTCAGAAAGCTCAGCAGCTCAAAGACATAGGCAGCTCTTGTGAAATATGCAAAAAATAGGTTCTTAAATGCATATGTGAAAGGAACACTTTATGTTTTTTTCAGAGAGATAACGCATTTAAAATCCTTCAGAGCTAAGAGCTGACCTCAAACCCTCACAAATTTCATTCGTAAGCCATTTCAGAATAACTTACTTAGGCCAGCGGCTGTGCCTGTACTACATGGTTTACTGTACCTGTATAGACTGATTCCACCAGTGTGCAGGTTTCCTCCTCTTATTCATGAAAGATTTTGGCTGTTGTACAAGTCTTGATATATTTTAATCTTGTGCTAAGTGGATACAAAAATGGAGAACTCCAGTATGAGTATGAAGTAGTATCCCCATGACAGAATTATTTTTAACTCGCCTATGCTTCAATGTGGGAATATTGCATGTTGTATACCTGTGAAAAAGTCGTGTCAGTGGGCAGCAGGGAGAAAAGCTGCCTGTTTACCTCCTCCCCAGCTGCTGAGCTTCGGTCATGCTGGACCTTGTGGCAGGGAGGCAGGGGCTCCTGTGGGAGGACTCGCAGAACGGACTCACTGCCAAAGTGGGGAGGAAAGGAGTCAGCAAGAGGGGAACAAGTATAAAGAGGGGAGAGAAACTCTGGTCGAAACAGGGAGCCCGACTGCAGAAGGCAGGCCCACAACCATGCTTCAGAAGTCATGGAAAAGAGAGTCTCTGTATACTCTCCTCTGGGTCCCTCTGTGCTTGGTTAGCACAAAAACCGACTGTGAGGTGCTTTTAGACTTCAGAGAAATGGGGGGGACCCCCATTCAGAGGACAAATTTTCAAGTCTTTTTAATATGGCTCACCCAGCAGATCTGAGGCTGGGTGATCTTGCTCCRCTACAACACACAAGATATTCACACAAAAGCCCTCTGGCATGTTTACTTCAGGAGAAAGGGAGGAAGAAGGGAAATCCAGCACTGCTCTTGGCTGATTCATGGTCCTCTGAGCCATGGAGAAAGGTGTGGCCTCCAGACGGACTGTGCATGGTCCTACAGCCATGACGTTCAACATTCTTAATCCTGTGAATCTCCATACCAAAACACATTGCTACTTGTACCTACCCTTTTATTTTAAGGGGTGCCACTTATATGAAGGTAGTGGAGCCTACAACTTGTTATTTACATTGCATGCAGACTAAAACCATCACAAGTTAGATAGTTTATGTTCAGCTTCGCTACTGATGCATAAATCAATAAGATTTATTCAAAGGATTTCTCATTCACTGGAAGTTGTAACTGGTGAAACTATACAGTTGCAAACATGGTTGAGGTTCAGATGGGACATAAACCCTTAGATGTCTCTTGTGAGAAAGGAAAGGTCTGGAGGAGAAGAAGGACTTACTTGTTTCTCTACTAAAAGAGCTTCAGGGCTTTACAGTGCCTGATGCCTCCTGTGGCTTTTGCTCTGTTTCAAGGAGCAGCCAGGTAGGCTGTCATTCTTAACTGGTACTTTTGTGAGTAATCTTCATGAAAACAGAGAGGAGTGTTCCTAACTCTACCACTCACTGTGTGTAAGTCCTCACTAATGTGCAAGAGGCTTATGGTCTAGTCTGTGCTAAAAAAATAATCAGCTATGCAATCTTTCATACAATTGTTAAGATGTGTGCCAGGTAAACACTTTTCACTTTCTTGTAACTCTGAATGATGCACTTCAGCTCAAACTTCTCATTCTYGGCCTCAATCCAAGGGAGACTGAATTAAAGTTAGAGGGTTATATTTTCTGATACAGATTCCTGTACTGAGAATTTAACCGTATGCAATATTACTGTGATACCATTTCTGCCTTAAAGAAAACTTAACGGAAGACCTGTATTGTTACAGAGTTAAGGCTTAAAATATTAATGCATCAGACACTGAGACAGAATCAGATATATATGCTTCCTTACAGTATTAACCTACATGCAAATATATGTGTAGCCTGTTATTCCTAAAGTCTAAGGGGAAAAGATTTAAGGAAAAGAAGTATCAAATGTGAATCCCCATTTGTCCAGGTTCCCTTCGGGCTTTCCCCTGAAGCCCGGAGCACAGGCAGCAGGAAGGAGACTGAAGACTAAAGGCAGGCAGGGTTAGATGACAATTAATCATCCCCTCGCCGCTCAAGGACTCTGCTGCCAGTAAATGTCGAAGCTGAATTCTCTTCTAGAGCACTTGCTTGTCTATTGAGGAGCAGGATTTGCAGGAGGTTTGCTTTTAGTAAACAAGCAGATGCTGCTGAGGAGAACAGACGTGCCTTTGAGTGGCAAGGTCTATGTAGAGCAGAAGCTAAAACCAGCACAGGCAGGTGAGTCCCCGACAGCACTACGTGGGGGAACTGCGCTGCCTGGAAGGGCAGCCACTTACGGCCCTTGCTGCCTCTTACTGGAAGGTAGAGTCAGCACACGTCTCTAATAGCCTCTTGCTCTCTTGGAAAAATAAAGCTTGAGGATAATGACTGTTAACGCAGGCAGGAGTCCTTCTGCTGTTCCTCACAAATAGTCTTTCCCCCGCAAAATGCAGTTCCTGTGAAATTATTGTATGAGTAGATGACTTGGAAATGAGACATAGCTGGCTTTGAGGCATTAAGTAAAAAGGGAGAAATGCTTGTTCCATTGATATAGTTCCTTTCTTTTTCCTTTTTTCCCCTCAAATTCCAAGTACAAACAGAAGTTGAATCTTTTTTTTCTTTTTGCTAGAATAATTTGCTTATTTTTTGGACTGGAAAAGGAGCTGGTCGTCTCTGAGAGCACGGAGGTAAAAATGAACTCATCCAACAATGCTGACAGAGGTACTGAATCATTTGTTTTCCTGCTCACAGTGGTATCCTATATATAAATCAATAATTACATTTCTTGGCTCGGATCGCTAGTGTGATGAAGTAGGAGCAGTATCTGATGCTGCTGAAAATAAGCGGCATTACAGCAGCGACTGTAAAGTCAAAGAGCATGAACTGTGAACGAGAGGCGCCCAGGTGGCAGCTGAGCTGGGATTAACGCAGGCCACGTGCTGCTCGCTGCTCTGCCCCTTCATAAAAGGCGAGGATAAAGCCCGTTAGCTTCCTCAAGTCAGAGAACGAGGTGCCTTCCCTTTCTGAGACCCCTTCTGCGAAAAAAGGTTGGCCAGTCAGCTCCAGAGTGTTTTTGGGGCAAATGTTTGCCAGTATTAGACATCCTACACTGCCAGCCAGCCAGAGGAGCAGCGGGCAAGACYTCAAGCTTTTTTGGCTTTCATACCAAAAGTGGATCCAGCCATCTCCCAGTTCAGAGGCTCAAGATAATTTTGACAGTAATTAAGAATACTTCATCTCCTATAAAATATGATTTTAGGCTGAGGCTAACAAACATTAGGACAATGTTCAATGTGAATTTTGTAATTATAAATGGCTGTTCTTTTTCGATTAACTCTTAAAGGCTGTTGCAGGAATAGCTGCAGTTACGAGACCAGGAAAAGATGAACAATAGCTAGATTAACTCAGAGAGCACTGAGCTCTCAAAACAGTCCCAAATGAATACATATTTCTGAATAGCATGATAGAGAAATAAAAGCAGGATGACAAGATGGGGTATGACTTAAATTTGTCTCCTTAGAGAGACAGCTGATACTGGCATTGGTCCGGAAATGTAGCTTAAAGAGGCTGAAAGAAATATTAAGAAATAAATCAGTCTGAAGCGTAAATGTGTGGGTGTTTTGATAAAGTGGAAGGGATTCTGGAATGATGATGGGCGGGGGAAATAGGCTGAGCTTCTGACATTATGAAGAAAAATTTAAACCTATTTTTCATTGTGAGTAAGAGTGCAAGTCTAAGTCGTATTGGGCAACAGGTGCGGATAACTCTATTAGCCCTGTCTCTATCCAGTAGGTAAGGTACTTTCCTGCTATGCCATGGATGAGGGGCTACTGCAGCAGCACCATTTCCATCTCTGGCATGAAGAAGAAGAAACTCTTATGAGTTACCCACAGATCTCTTCACCATAATACACAAGCCATTTATCCTTGTGTAGTAAGTTCATAATGTATATAGGAAAGGGGACACATTCTTTGGCAGTCTCCTACCTACAGCTTTTGAAGACTC
Organism: Oceanodroma leucorhoa; assembly: GCA_030449065.1. Taxonomy (NCBI): domain Eukaryota; kingdom Metazoa; phylum Chordata; class Aves; order Procellariiformes; genus Oceanodroma; species Oceanodroma leucorhoa. The sequence continues at coordinate 3,056,314 of JASVER010000062.1, forward strand.
TGTGCCCAAGCCCTGTGGTGTCAGCCTATCGATGGTGCAGGCACGAGGTGCGTAATGATTATTTGAAGTCATTGTCTTCCAGGCTTTGTACGTTCAACTATTTGGGTTTGAAGACTTAAACTCCAGCCCTTCAACTACATAGGACCTATCTGAGCAGTTCTAGCCAACAGCAGTGTGTGTCCCATCGTGCTGTATGCCCTCTCCAGTGGGCATCACTAAAATCCCTGTTCTTCTCTTTCAGGAGCCAAAGGATGTGGAATTAAGCTGTGTTTGCTATCGCCTTTCCATGGACACTTTGGAATCAGCATGTCTAAATAACTTCCCACAGAGATATTTGAGATGATCTCTGCATTGCTTATGCTAATACATCTGAGAATACTGTGGAAATTAAAGAAAAATGGTGTGTTAATGGTGGTCCAGTCTTAGGACATCTCACCTACCCTTTTTGGATAATTAGGTTTGTTGGACTGACATTGATCGTAGGCAAAATAACAGTGGAAAAACTGATATAGCATTACACTACAAAAAAGTAGGAAGGGATCGATGTAAGGAGATTTGGAAAGCTCTCTTGTTAAGCAAAACAGATCTTCGTCTTTGCTGAGATGACAAATTTGATAAAAGTAATTGTATATATTTAATAGACGTAACTTTCTTAAGATATTAGACTTTGTTTTGACTGGAAATTAGTTTTGTATAGCATTAGGCAAGTACATATCAAATTAAATAGTTGGGGGGTAACTGAGTGATGCCAAGATGACAAATATACACTAATCATAGAATCATAGAATCATTAAGGTTGGAAAAGACCTCTAAGATCATCAAGTCCAACCGTCAACCCAGCACCATCATGCCCACTAAACCATGTCCYGAAGTGCCACGTCTACACGTTCTTTGAACACCTCCAGTGATGGTGACTCCACCACTTCCCTGGGCAGCCTGTTCCAATGCTTGACCACTCTTCCAGTGAAGAAATTTTTCCTAATATCCAATCTAAACCTCCCTTGGTGCAGCTTGAGACCATTTATAGCTGTCATTGTGGAATCACTGAATAGACAGACATGCTCCAGTGGGGTTCTGCGCTATTCCCAACGTGCAGAAAATGAAACTTGCGGATGACACAGGGACAGGAAGAATGCCCCGCTCTCATCATGCAGAGAAACCTGCACTGTCACATAATCTGGGTTTCGTCAAATTCAGCCAAAGAACAYGGAAGGCAAATTACCACTTGCAGAAGGGGGCTAGGAGCTGAGGAAGAAGAGGAAGGGGAAGCGTATCCTCAAAAGCAGTTTGCTGTGAATAGGATTAGGCACATTAGTGGACAAGCACATGAACATGTAAACTTGATATGCCAGAGGAAAGAKGACTTATGGAAGTAGGTAATGGGAGAGAGAGTAGGATCTCTGTATCAAGTAGTGTATATTACATACTGAAACAGGATGTGTAGCTCTGCTCATAATGTTTTAAAAGCATGTTGAAAAGCTAGTGATGTAGAAAAAGCTTGTAAATATTTGAGAGATAAAAGAAAATGTCTGAGTGAACAACTTCAAGAACTTGGTTTACATTTCAGCAGGCAATCAAAGGGCTATTTGATCAAAACATATAATCCCTTTCTTCATGGTGAGGGGGTATTGATGTTCTTCAGTTCAGTGGGAAAAGCAGCAAGAATGAGTAGTTACTAGTTAGAAAGGGGTGTATTTCTTTGATTTTGTTTAGCAGTGGTGATGACCTGCTGGAGCAAACTCCCAAGGGAAGTAATGGAAGTTCTGGTCAGGGAGCACCAACCATGAGCTGCCCTGCAAAGGAAGGGGAGCCAGGTGTGACAGCAGGGCAGGTAGGACAGTGACCTCACTGACAAGGGGTGCAGTCCCATAGTAGGGTGAGTGTAACCAGGTTCATCCAACAGTCCAGATCACTGGACAAGTCCAAAGTGGTGAATCAGGTCTGACGCCAAGCCTGGAAGACAAGACAGCAAGTCAAGGTCTRGATCACTGGTACATGCCAGGCATGGTGGAACTGCTGTGTAGCTTAGGCAGAGACCAAGGGCAAGAGTCTCATCTTAAAAGCATCTTTTGAGAGAAGAGGGGTTACCCACCACCAAGGCTTCTTACAGTTCTGATTCAAGTCTGTACAGCTGCACTACAGATCAGCCTGGAGCCCAAGCAGCCAAACCGCCAGGAGCTGGGGGAGGATGCACTCAGTCCCCTGATAGACCTCTGCCTCTTGATGGCTTCACATCTAGGCTGGGTACATATTTTCTGCCATCCGTATTTGATCCCAAAAGTATAAATTTTTACAGCTTATGCTATACTGAAAAATGGACTAGATGATGTAATAATTCTGAAATTAAGGTCTACAATTGTATGCATGAGCAAGTTGTAGAAGTTACGTTCGTTTAAGCTGTGGAAGGTAATAATGCAACACTGTGGGAGTTGATCAGTGAAGAAGAACCCTTGTATCTRACCAGCTTTTCTTGTTCACCTGTGCAAGCAGGTAATACAGTAATTACAGCCACAGTTTCCTTTCCTTGGTCCTTAATTGCACTGAAGTATTTTAATTCATATCCTGTTAGAATCTGCAGTGTTAGGCTTTTCTCGTTCTAAAACCCGTAGTTCATTGCCATCTCTTGGTTCGTGTTATTCCTTCTTGCTCCACCATTTTCAGTAGCTTTGTTCTCATGGACTACAGCACCCGAGTCGCTCGATCCCACCTCCCGGTATTCTGGCTGCCTCCCGGCTGCCTGAAATGCTGGCAAGTGTCTCCCTTCTGCTTCTGCTGCAGAGAAGCCCAGTGCCCCCAGAGCATCTCCCACCGTGTGAATGAACACTCAGCCCCCCAGAGCGTGTCTTCCAAGCTGCTCTCACRTAGTGTTTATTCAGCCCGTTGGCCGAACTCCAGGCTGTTGGGTCTTTGCTCTTGACAGACTCAGCTGCATCATGCGACACGGCCTTTGAGCCAGGGCTTGGGCTAGTCCAGCATCCCTTAAATTATACAAACGGGCCTTGGACAGAGAGGCAAAAGTGGCCGTATTTGAATTCCAGGAAACTTATGGCTGTAACCCTTTCTAATAAAAATATACCAAGGTGAGCATTTCAGCCGCTCTTTTTGCATGGAGAGGCAGACGAGCTCTTGTACAAGAAAGGCATTGAATCAGCCAGTTAAATGGGGTCTTTGTCACTGTACCTCTTACCTGCTTGAAACCAAGGACTGCCTTTGTGATTATAGTGGAAACATCCTGGTTTCATCGTGATGGGAGGTCTCTAGGTATCCTAGAAATTAACAGGCCTTTTGCAATATATATTTATTTAGTGCATTTTTTTAACTGCTGCAGTGTAATTCCATCTCTAAACATACAGGTAGAGTACTGGAAATAAGAATCTAATTATCTGTTAGGCACCCAGCCAGTTCTGTATCTCCTAAAATCTTTCTTCTGTCCAATAATGGTAGGGCAGGTAAAAATCACCCTCTCCTGTCCTTGATCTCCACAATGTCCTGGGTATGGTGAAGTGGACGAGTTCCAAAACACGCAAAGCTGTTAACCCTAATTGTTGTACAGTTTCAGATGCAGCGGTTGCATAAATCTCTGGCTCTTCTCCCAGGCATTGATCCTGTACTCCAATAAGCCTATTCTAGAACAGGAGAGGGTATTTTCAAGTTCATTGAGATCATCTGAGATTTTTCTTGTAATATTTTTACACACTGAGATTACAGGGTCTGCTTAAAGCTTTTAGCAGTCCAGATGTGGTCTCAGCTTCGGCCATCTGGTTGCTGCAACTCAGAAAGTTTTAACTGATTTTTGTCAAAGTACTCTGGAGGTCATTCATCTGCTTATGCAGKATACTGTAAATCCTGGTGAATATTTTCAGCAATCTAAGTAATTTATGAGAAGTTCTGTTCAAAATATGCAACAATAAAATTGTTCCAGACTTAGCTGTGACACAGCAGTACAGTAGGACAGAAAATGTTTGCAGAGTTTGAATGATGTGACTTGTGAAGGCAGAGTCTATAACATCTCATCCAAGTGGATAGTGGTCAAACAGATGGCTACCAGCCTGTTTTTCCTTCAGAAGTTTTGGCCTGTGCTGTTTAGTTCAAATATTCAATTTTCCTTTAGCGCCATTCTGATGATCAGGGACAGCTCTTCTCTACTTTTCTTAACCTTGTTGGTGCTCTCTGGTAATACATTGGCTTTTGAATATATTTCAAAATAGATGTTTACATTAATGTCCATAACACAAATAGGAGAAGTCTGGGAATATAATTTTAGTTCAGAATTGCACCAAATAAAAAAAATCAAACAAAAATTGGCTGATATATTATTATTGAAGTTCACAACAAGTTACTATACATTATAGTGATGGAAATAGTAAAGCTTGTGTGGTCTGCATGGCATTCTAATAGTCTTGAGTGAAACACAGAAAATGAAGACTGCTCAAGAGTTGTGATCTTTAACTTAGAGGATGAATTCTCTTAAGTACTTAAGATGGCTCTGCAAGATGCTTTCAATATAAATGGCACTGATCAGTGAAAAAATGTATCGTTTGCTACTTTATTTACCAGTTGGGTTGTTAGTGGAGACTGTGCACCATTTGTCATTTCTTTTCATGTCCACGATGGGTGTGCCAAGGAAATACATGGGATGCTGCCGAGAGCTAATTTTGAATGCAATATTTGCATAATGGGCAAAAATGTCTTACAGTGAAAAACCATATTTACTCCGTATCACCAGCACAATTCTGAAACAAGGCTCTGAAAACCTAAACAGCAGAGCTGAATTAATACATGGAAAGTAATTTTCATTGGCAGAGTTACTTGGTTTGTATTTTATCCATTATTATTATTCTTTATTTTGTTGTAGCAATATTTTAGACATTAGTGACATGTTAATTTTCACTGCAGTTACATGACGGACACTTAATGCTTTAAGGGTCAAACTCTAACTTAATTTAGCCCAGTAGCAGCCCTTTCCAGCTAAACTAATCTAACAAGACTGTCATGTAGATTGAATATCAGACACTATATGCCAGTGAAGTAAGGCAAAGCATCACTTAGCATCTATCCAAATTGTCTGTCTTTGTGATCACTGTAATCTAAAATACATCCAATGTACCAAAACATAGTCTAGTAATACAGAAGCAGCTGTAAAAGAACCGGGACTAAAATTATTTCCTTTTTGCATTAGAGCAGTGAAATATTAAAGCTGTATTGAGGTCCTCATTGCTACTAAAATGCCACTTGACCAGAGTCAGCAGTCAGCAAGCCTTTGTTACATCACAGAGGAATCAGTGACGTGTTAGCTACTGAAATGATTGCTGTTTGTATAAATACAAATCTGCAGAACTTCTGCCCATATGTAATTCTGACCACTCAAAGTATCATCTGTGAAGCCACTTACAACAGTTACATTAGCTAGTTGGAGGTCTGTCTGTTGCTGATCTTATAAAGAGCTAAGGGGTTGGCTAATATTGGCTCCATTGGCCTCTGTCAGGGAAGCCAACTTATAGCCAARACAGTGTGTGACTCTTCCACAGAACAGCAAAAGATGCTAAAATCAGACATAAAATACATTTATGCAAAATGTTGAAGATAATTAAAACTTACACTGATTTCTGCGTATGTGAAAAATCTGCCAGAATACATACAGCCGTGTATGTGCAGCATCTCCTACCTTACTATACTTATAGGTAGGGGATTGACATAGTGGTGAGGATGTTACCTCAGCATTGCCTCTAATACCCTGGACAATCTGTAAAAGGTAAAAAATTAGGGCATGAGCTGGTTGATGTGCAGTAACATTTGCGTGGGCAGGCTTTTGTAGCTCTTCCCTTTTGTTTCCAATTAATTTGCCTTCACTCTGTAATAGTCAAGCTTTATCTCACCTACTATGCTCTGTGGAGTGTTTCTTCTTCTAGTGACATCACTGCATTAAATGGTGGAGGAATCCCCTGAASTTTGTAAAAGGACCTAAAAGGACCCAAAGGGCTTTTTGGACTGTAGTCTGAATAACTCCTGTATCTGGTACCCAGAAGGAAAGATAGAACCAAATTACTATTAATTAACCAGTTAAGGAAGAATGAAAATAGACATCAGACACTTCTGTCTGCAGCCTCCTTTTGTATCCAAAGACTGAATGAAGTAAGAAAGCAGGAAGACTCCAGAGAGCAATATGCCCTAACGCCCCAATCCAGCATGGTTTCACACCAGGGTTAAAGGTCAGAATGTGCTAAYGTAACTTGTAAAATTGAGGTTTCTGGAGCTTCTCCTCAGTGCTGGAGAATCAGCAACAGAGAAGAATCTCACTGTAGAACAGTCTTCCGTAAAAGGCACCTCCTAGTGAAACTCCTGTTGGCTGAAGGTCTGAGAAAATAAATGATCTGCGGCTATAGGCTTAAAGGATGGGGTTTTTCCCCAGCAGGTTCCCAAGTGGGTTGAGTAACTGTTTTGTTATATATATTGTCATCTTATATTTTGGAATTACTTTTCTCTAACTTGTTTATGTGCATGTGAAATACTTTATCCTAGCTTGTTACTTTACGATTAAACAATGAAAACTTAATATGACAAGAAGCATTGCTTTTGTATTGCTATTTTTCCTGGGCTGGCTTAGGTTAATAAAATTTGTTTAAATTTGGGTAGCATAATTCTCTGCTGGAAAACTATTCTGATACTTCAGGGAAATTGTAGTGACAATTTTGAACTAGCATTTTCTGAGAGTCTAGAGTCTTCTACTGTCAACACATAAAATGCTGACTGAATCCAGTTTGTAATTTTCTGGGAGTAAGCCAGCTCTAACATAACGTAACAGGACTAACATAACTGGAGTGAGTGGAGTTAATTTATTATCAGAATTGATTTTAGAAATGAGATCGGAGTCCTGTGACCTTCCTCCTTATTAAAAAAAAAGAAGTATTGTGTGTTTTTCTTAAAGATCATTGAAAGAGCCAAGACAAGATTTTACTCTCAGCACCATCAGTGTAAGTAAGTCCATTCTTTCAGCCTTATTATCTTGCTGTAGAATTCACTTCACTGTCTGTCTGTCTTGTGTAGTGAGTGGAGCGATGCCTGTATATCTGAGTGCAATTCCTCCATCCTGCTTCAGGGGGCAATGAGTTGCATTTGAGGTGCCTATCCCTTGTCACTGGCACTAGTAGTCCAAAGGACTAGCTTAGAATGGGTAATACTAGCCAAAATAAATCCTACTTGTATTTTACAACAGTGTAAGTGGGAGGAGAATTGAGGGTCACTGACTGTAATAGAAATAGCATGTTTCTAGAGGATTATTTCTGATATTTTTGTATTTTATATGTATAATCCTGGTGACAACCCTCCAATAACATCTAGTTTATACCACTGTAAATCAGTTATATCTGATTTACTCTACATCAGACTTTGTGTCTGCAGTTGTATTTCCCAGGCAAGAATTAAATGTAACTGCAGATTTCAAATGGGATTGCAGCTGTTTGTCCTCAAAACAGGAAGGAAGCTTTTATTATTTGAGTAACTCATAAAAGTAAAGGGTTCTTTTTATCTATGAAATGTCATTCATTAATAACATATTAATGAACAACTTCATTAATGTCAGCCTCAGAACTAATTCATTATAAATGTGACAGTCTGTAAAACTAGATTTCCCTTTTGGCTCTGCTTTCAAATGTAGTATATTGCCTTCAAAGTCACCTCAGATTTTCTCAGGTCCTCCTGAGTCTATGTTAATAAATAACAATATCAGAGAGAAAACAGAATCAATAAGCAATTGAAAAGAATTTAAAATGCCATCAGTAATATGAGGGACAAAGGCTAAAAACTTTAAAAAACATTGCTGTCTCAAATGTATTATGTTGAAAGAGTCCATCTGGGACAGAAGTAGGAGCAGGAATCAGACTCTCCAGGTGGTGGTGGAGGAAGACATGCATTTARTGTTTTGAAATGCGTGCGTATACAGAGCCAAAAGTGCACACAGTTACTGAGGACCATTGTGTGAGTGGCAGGGATCCTGTAGAAGAAGGACCCTGAACATCTTTGTGATAAAGCTGGAGTCTTACCACCACAGCATAGACATCACAGTTTTCTATTATAGCGGAGCAGTCAGTCAATCTTAAAGCAAAGGTTTCATAAATGTTTGTTAAAATCTTATATACTGTCTGTAAATGGAGCAGTAATTTGAAATTGGTACGGAAGAGAAGAGTCATAGCAGCTTATTGCCCAATGTTGCAATTTCCCAGGCTCTCATTTTCTTCAAAGGATTATGAACGAGATAAGATGAAAAAGACATTCAAGGTCTAATTTTTCAAAAATACTGCTAACTGATATGTTGAAACGACATGGCACAGAGGCAAATTTGTGATCTGGTTGAGAGGTGACACAAAACTACGGCTCTCAAGAAAGCATTAAAAGATGGGTCCAACTGCTATATAGTATTGAGTGGTGTTAATACTCTTGTACTGAAAGCAGAAAAGATAACAGGTGCAAATGCTGTTGGTTGCAACAGTTTATTGTGCTTGCAGCGAACATACCACAAGATCAACAGAAGACTAGCGTTGGAACAAGCTGAAGCCCACATTGTCTTGATAGATTGTTTTCCTCCCTGTTTGAACTAATGACTTCATTTTAGATCACTAACATTCTTGGCATCCCCTCCTCAAACTTTAAGGGCACAATATACATTAGCATGTCTGAAATATCATGTGATTCTCCCTCGAGGATAAAACAGTTTCTGAAATTGTAGTAAGTAGGGTGGGGATTGGCAAAACAGAAGAGATGCAGAAAACTCCCTTTATAAAGGGGCATGTTGGAGAAACACAGCAGAGATTCTCCACAACTGTTTTCACACATTTGTGGAAAGGGAGCTGTGGACAGCTGCCTGATTCATAAGCCAAGTAGAGTGATGGTGTTTTGGGCTGGTATTCATTTTACATATTAAGGACAGACCTAACAATTTGTCTTGATTCCCTTCCCTCCTCCCCCCCCCGCCCTGGCCAATATCCCTGGGCTTGTGCTTTGACCAACCTGTCCTTGACCTTTCCATTCTGCTGCTAATGCCTCTCCCAACACCCTGCAGCAAGGACAAAACATGGCATAAGTCCAACATGTTCTAACTTTTTTTTTTTTAAAGTAAGTTTTTTTTTCCTTATGAAGCATTTTTGTATGACAAGATACCATATAGCTCTAGGTTAACAAATCCTTTATAGAAATACTGCTTCCTTTCCTGCTTAAATGAGTAAAGATTCCTATCAGCATTCAAAAAGTGTTTCCCTATATATTAAGCAATGTATAAAAGCTAAAGTGTTTTTGGCCACCTTCCAGGCATTAGGAGAAACTCAATACTTAGTAGCTTCTAAATGGAACAAATTAAAATTAGCATCATGCTTCATTCTTATGTATGAGGAAATTTTTCTCATGCTTTGATTATTGGCTAAAGGATACTGTTCCCATCTCTGCCTAGTAAGGTTTCATCGTACTGCATCCACCTACCCAAACTAAAGGGCATAGACTTTCTTATTTCAGAGATGTCATGGATTTAATGCTTTTCTCATTTTGCCAAATCGTTGCCATTTTGTTTCTATGTCTTCTGCAATGAGCTATGCTTTGCATAATAATTTAGGAAAAAAATGCAACATTCTTGCTTATTTGCTTAAACTCAAAACTCAAAATGCTCTTGCTGCTCAAAGTGCCTACTGAACATCCCTCCATCATATTAAGTGATTGTGAAGCATGTRGCATTGCCCATTGATGGGTTAATTTGTAAATGTTAACTAGGCAACTAGCCTTCTGTCAGATAGAATATATTCAAATACTGATAATCTATTTGCAGGGTATTATGATAACACAGAATCACTCTGCCCTCAATATATAGGCTGGTATAATAGTGAGGATATATTTCAATTTCCAGTGTAATACCATGTTGACTTTTTACTACCCTTAGCATTGCCTTGATGTTTGGGTGGATTTTTAAGTTATATCTTGATCATTTCGCAAATCTAATATTTGTAGGTGAACAGTTTTATGAACATAGCTTAGTACTGTAATATATCTTTAGATGGCATTATTAGCAAATCTTATACAGAATATTCCTGAAATTGAAAAGGCCTTTTAAATGTAAACATTTTCTGCTTGGCTTTAAGTTAATAATTGCATTTAATTTGAAAATGATAGAGAGCTTATGGAAGTTGCTATTTTTTAGTATATGGAATATATATTTTTTCTATCTGAATTTCCGATATATTCCTTACTGTTTACCAAATACTTTTAATTTCAACAGGTCTGTAATGGATATCTCAATATTTATGTAGTGTTTATTTCCAAAGTCTCCTGAAGATAGTGAGCATACTCAAGCTGGCATTTCCAAAGCTACTTTGCAAGTCAGAGAACAACCTCCATCTCAAATATTTTATGAAGTGATTATTTTGAATTGATAATTTAAAGAAATAACAGGAACAGCCACAGAGAATTCATTATTGTTGTTGAGTTCGGAGATGCAGGATGAAATCAGATCAGACTGGTTTGGGCTGTAAAGTGAGAGACTCTTTGGATAGAAACACTGGGGCTGGCCTGGGGGAAGCAAAACAACCTTTCTTCTCTGTAATGGAAGACATCATAACCTGGAAAGCAAGCTTTTGGGACTGTGTTTTTCTGGGAAACTAAAAACTAGCGTGGTTGGCATTAGGCAAGTAAAATAAAGGATATATGAGGCTGAATTTCTGAGCTTGATGAAGTCGATGAAAACGTTACTGCTTGCTTTAACAAGGACAGGAGTCACTCTAATTTTAAAAATAATTAACTATGCAAAATGTAATTAACAATGGATTCTAATTAGCTACCTGTAGAAATCGTGGCTTTATTGTGACAGTTTTTAGTTGCTCCATTCTTCTTTTTTTTTTTGTTCTCTGTACTCTGAATTGCTTTTGCAACACCACCTCTGCAACTGAGCTGTGTCAGTGGTACAATACACTGTGATTCACACAAGACTGTTTTCGCAAAGAAAAATTGTCACAGGAGAACAACCTGTTGAAATTTTGGGTGTAAGCAATATTTGTCATTTAATATCAGGGTAAACAAAGGCAGGAAGAGGTTAACCTAATTCTGTTTAATGGAGGAGCAATACAGTTTCCAAACTAGAACAGGTATGTATCACTGCCCAGTAAAGGTAGGAGTGAAATCATCTTGGAAGTGTGGATGAATGTGAAGGATATGGGTTGGAGCAGAGATATGTTAGAGAAAAAGATAAGTAGCAGGGCTGTTACCACTGAAAGTGAGAAAGGAGCAGAAAGCCATGCATGGAGACAGAAGATGTTGTTTCATTCCTGAGAAGGCATGAGGAAAGAGGGTTAGGATATTGATTGCAAGAAGCTTGGGTTTTTGAACATGGAAGCTGCTTCCTTTGTTTGGTTGTTCTTCTGCTTACGTAAATAATATTTATTCAGTAATAAAAATGGCTAGTAGAAAGTGCCATTGTAACTATTTAGAAATACTAGTGTGTGTGGGAAGGAGGAGAATCCTCTTATGTCCTTACTCAGTCCTGTTTTCCCCCTGTAGAAAGCACTGGTGTGGCATTATATATTGACCAATTTGAACTCATGGCATTCTTTGCAAATAATATAATAAAGAAATAACGGGCCTCATCACGAACTTTTAATTGTATAAAACTGAAATTTTGGCCAACAGTTCAGTTCAGAGAGTATTAAAATAATAAAGGCTAATTGTAGAAGTTTCTTGCTTTCTTTGGGAAAGCCTTCATCACTGAGAAGTAAGCCAGGAAATTCTTTGAGACTTGTTTTAAGCCCAGAGAGGACTGGATTTTGCATTTTGTGGACAATACTACACAAAGGCTTCCAAACTCAGTGGGAGAGCTCAACACAAATGGCTCTTGAAAAAAATTACAAACAAAAAAGGCATTGTTTTGCAGTGAACAGTTAGGCACTGCTCTTACAGAGATGGTTTTGTGTCCCATTCACATGCATAACAATTATTGATATTCACTAATGAGAGAAAAAAAATGCCCCACATTCCACTGCTGTTATAAGTAGAATGGATTTCCTAGAGCTCACACATTTAAAATAATTATTAATTAGTAAAGATTTCATGCTTATACCTAGAAGGCCTGCAGGTAGGACTAGATACTATTTTTATGTAAACATATACTTGGTGATTTTTGGTCCTTTTTGATTAAAAAAAAGTTTATTCTCACCATTTGTTCACTGTTTCTTAAGGATTTGGATTTAGTTTCTTGAGAATGCAGTTGCCTCAATTTTTGAGACTGATCTTGTCAGTACTTATGATCCCATTGTCACAAGTGAAATAAAAAGAAATATGGTGCTGCCCAGTTTTTCCACAGACACTTCTCTTCCTTCTGCCTGTTGTGCTTTAGATTACTGTGATAGTTTTATTTTATTCAATTAGTGTCTGTTCTTCCCCATCTTCTTAGGCCTGCCTGACAGTGCTACAAATTGCACTGCACGGAGGTGAGGGGAAGGCACCATTCATGCTACCAACCCTACGTTGTTCAGCCTTTTGTGGTTTACACAGATCCCACGTGCACCACCATCCTTCTTTTCCTCTACATCCCGCACCTCTACAGTGTCTCTTCTCTTGTAGAAGCTGGTATGGCTTCTCTGCCACATTTACAACAAAAGAGAAGTCTCCTGCCCAGAGTCAGACACTGTTAGAGCACTCTGTATTGTTTGCAGGTGTTCCAAAAGGTGGACCAGAAAATGTGACCCCTTGGTTTTAGTGTGCCTTTCATTCTGATTTATTTACTTTTTGCTTTAATCTATAATAATAGTGATTTGACCATATGCATAGAAGCGGATACATGTAAATGATTGACTGTGTCTGTCCACAGAAACTAGGTTTTTCCATGTCCAGCCATTTCTCTGGAGGAAGCAAGAAAGGTGTGCAAGGGTTTTGGCAGACTTGCAGTGAAAGCAGAGAGCTGAAGTTACTTCCACGTCACTAGCAGTCTGCCCTGCAGCTCCTGAGGATGTCGGTGTCTCTAAGACAGGAACATCAGATCCACTTAATGATTTTCTTGGGTGTAAAGTAGGTTACTTTAGCAAGCTGGGGCACAAAGGATGATGGCTGGAGAACTGATTGCAAGATCATATAACCCTGCTTTAAGATGGAAATATGCATCAGAAGAGTGGAGCACAAGGCTTGGAGTGGTAACACGTCAACTGTTTGGCTTGAACTTGCCTTCTGAAGTCTGTCAGACCCACACATCACCTTTATTACCTTGGTCAGTCTGAAGTGAAACAACATGCCATTGTTATTTAAATAACAACAGAATAACAGTTATTGATGGACTTAATACTGCAAATACTGTGTATAGAGACAAACTTCAGATTCCAGAGTCTTTGAATTTTCTTATTATTAGTAAAAATAAAATTATTTTTAATAATGTTATCAAAGTACTTATTCATGTTGTTCTACCAGGCATACTCTTCTCTCTGGAAAATATGGTGGGTACATATTTTTATAAATGAGAATGCCATTTGAGATTGCACCATGCTATTACAGTGCATTTCAAATGCAAACAAAAATTATTCATCAGAAGTGAAATCTAAATCTGGAAATACAAAAGAATCCATAAATTCTTCAGAATTAGCTCTAGCTTTGAATTTCCATGGTTACTGCACCCAAATACGTTTTGAATTTTGTTGAAGCAAGTGCGTACCTGCCAGTGATTCAAGTCTAGTTAGCTAGTTATGCACTCTTCAACTTATTCACATCAAGAGTGCCAGCAAAAAGCTATTGCCATTTGTTATTTAATAAAGGTATGAAAACTCTCTGAAATAAACGCAGATTGTCTAAAGATATTCTTCTCGGAGAGCCAAACAAAAAATGGCAGTGAATGTTGCACATGCAAAATATCTCATTTAGATCTGACTTGCAAATAACTCAAGCAAGCAGTAGGCATAATCAGTGGGCATGGTGGTTTCAACCAAGTTTTACTAATTCATTCTGGTTTTGGCTCCATACATTGGAAAGCAGTTTTTATTCCTACTCAGAGTATGACAATATGATTATTTTCATGGAATCATGGAATGCTTTGGGTTGGAAGGGACCTTTAAAGGTCATGTAGTCCAACCCCCGTGCCATGGGCAGGGACATCTTTCACTAGATGAGGTTGCTCAAAGCCCCATCCAACCTGAGCTTGAACACTTCCCATGATGGGGCATCCACAATTCCTCTAGGCAACCTGTTCTGGTGTTATTTTCTTACAGTTCCAGTCTACTAGGTAAGAAGAGACTGAAATATTTCCCATTCTGGTGTGCTAGCCCTTCCTTAGCCATGGACTAGATAGAATAGACACAACCTGATATGCGTGACAAAACTTCTGGTCCCCTCACGTTAAACTTAAAGCTTTTGACATGTAGGCATTTGGGCAGATTTTTCAAGGGAAACTACTTTTGGTTTTAAAGGTTTGTTTTAAAGTTTCAGGGAGTAACTTGAGGAAATTGGGTATTTCTATCTTTTTATATAAATTTTCAGGCACTTCAGAAATTTTGTGCAGTATTTTACTTAAAGTGACTACTGTATCTTGATCCAAGAGAGGTCTGTGGTAAGCGATAGGCTAAGCGGTTAGGTCATGGTTGCACTTGTTACTTTGAAAATGAACCCAGAAGAATCAAATTCACCGTGTTTTATTACAATGGTTCTTAAATAGTAACAACTAAATGTTGTGTACCTTTGCCTAAATGCCAGCAAACGGCCTCAGTCTGTTAGAATTTCATTGACATTCAGTCTGTTTCTGCATGTTGGTCAAAGCCAATCATGGTCCCGCCTGCCAAGCCTTGCTCCTACTTTCCTAATTCCTTAGCTGCCGGGCAACTGTAGTCTAAGTATTGTGAGAAACTTTACTTTTGGTTAATTTTAATTTCATACTAGTGAGAGGTTTCATCATCCTCAACAAACTTATGCTGAAACATGATTATTTGCTTCAGTGCAGTTTCTCACTCGGGCGGCCGGCTAGCTTCATCGGGCTGCAGACTCCCCTCGCTGCCTGCCATCAGCGCGGTCCTGGTTTCTCCCCCCCCGCGCCCTTCTCCCCTTGTGTGTAGTGGCATCATTTTCCCGTTTCCAGCCTCGACTCTTTCAGGCTGTTTCCGCCATTTCGCTTGCCCGTGAACCACTTCTTATTGACTCTTCCGCTCTGAAATATTTAAAGCTTCTTTTTTTAGAAATTAACTTAACAGTGTAGTTTGCAGGCGGCCCCTGAAGTGACTTAAAAAAAACCCAAACGCTCYTTTTTTTTGACCTCCGCATCCTACCTAAAAGGAGACTGTTTTTTGTTACTACGGGCTTGATTTCAACCGCATCTGTGAGGGGGACCGCCGCTCCGCCCCTCCGGCCGGGCCCGGGCCCGGGCCCAGCCCCCCTGCGCCGCTCCCCTCCCCGCTGCGGCCCGTTCCGGGACAGGATGTCCCGCCTCCCCCTCATCTCCTGATTGGCCGAGAGCTTTGCTGCCGTATTGGGGGCTGAGCCGCGAATTGGTCGAGTTTCCCCCTGTCTCCAGTACCGAGGGAGGGAGGGACCGGCGAGCGGCTCTGCTGGCGGAGGGGGGGGGAGGCGGGCGGGCGAGGGAAGGAGGGGCGAGGATTACCCGGGGCCGAGCGGGCGGCGGTAGAGCGAGGCAAGGCAAGGGGTGAGGAGCCGCCGCCGCCGTCACGGCCGGCCGGTGAGTGTGAGGGAGCCTGGTGCACGCCCCGACGCCTCCATCTGGCTCGGCGGGGAGGGGGGGAGACAGAAGGCGGGAGCGGCCCCCCCCGCCCCGCCCCGTGTAGCTGGCCGCAGTAGTGTGGGGGGTGGGCGCGAGCTCGCTCGGCCTGGGTCTGGCGGCGCGGGGAAAAGGGCCTCCCCTCCTCAGCCCCGCGGGAGGGGCGGGGCGGGGCAGCCCCCCGCGCCGTGCGCAGCGACCCCTGTCCGGGCGGGGCCTTCGCGCGCCCCTACCACCCGGGCCCTGCCAGCCGCGCGAGGTCCCGGCGGCCCCCGCCCCGCGGCCCTCTCTCCCGGGCTGGCAGAGGTGGGTTAAGGCCGCGGCTGGTGACCGTAACGGGCGGTGACAGCGGGCCGTGAGGGCGACGGGGGATGCTCCTGGGAGAGGGGGTCGTGCGGCGAGGGGGAGCTCYGGGCCTCGGCTGCCGCCGGGGGCGACGGGGAGGAGGGGGTGTGGGTGACCCTGGTAATCGCTTTATGTTGGCCTGCGGCTTGCGTAATCTGTGATCAATTATTTATTTCATGCACCRCTTAAGGGTCTGAGGGGCAGCGTTAGGCCTCTGATGTAGCTCAGTGCAGCAGAAGGGAGGCTTCTTTCCAAGAATGTTAGAGGGAGGTGGGGGCTTTGGGGGTTCAGATAGTGTTCTCAATGTGTGTTCCTCTCCYTGTGCAATTTCGGGGGATGTGAATGAGGGAGGTCCTTAGTTACGATAGATTTTTAAAAATCAAGCAGAAGCCATCCTAGTCTGAGCAAAAATAACCTTGTGTGGTTTATTTCATGTGCTAGATTGTTATTTTTCTCATTCTGTGGCAGGTTGGGCTGCTCAGCCAGCCTGGAGAGAAGGCTGGGGAAGGAACCATGTCTTCTGAATCTTTTTGTCTGGCTGCTCAAGCTAGGTTTGACTCCAAATGGTTGAAGACAGACTTACAGGTAAGGAGTTAGATAGTTGTATTGCATCATGACCTTTCAGGTGCAGATCAAGGATGCTTTTAGTCTAAATAGCTGACAAACAGAAGACTGCAGCATTGCTCTTGAGATAGATGTATAGATTTTTTTGAGTATGCTGATTTAAAACTGATCTTGAAGAACCACTAACTCATTTTGAGCTGCAAATAGATCTGTATTGTCTGTCCAGTCCCTTCTGCTTAGAAACAAGCTGGACGACAGATGTACGTTACCTTTGCAGAGTGTCAGAGCACATAGCTGAGTATGTAGCATTACTGCTAGGACTATGAATTCTCCATTTAGGTTGTTGGTAAACTTCTTGCCTGCGTATGAGCTAACAGCTTTAATGCACAAGAGAACTGAAGTGAAAGGCAATGGGAATCTAATTTATATTTTGAAGAATTCAGATTAGCTTTTACTGTAGTTGTTTGTATAACGGGTGTAGGCTTCCTTTAAATTTTGTCCTTTTTGAAGGGAGTTAATTTTTTGTCAAAGATATGTGGTTGGAGTGGAACTGGTCTTTGTTGAAATGTGCTGGTGTTTGGTGAAAGTTTTCTTTTGTCTTAGAAAATGATCTGTTTATTTTTCAAAGTTGAGTCATACAGGGATGAGGATACTATCGTGTTTTCCCAATT
Source organism: Oceanodroma leucorhoa (assembly GCA_030449065.1). Classification (NCBI taxonomy): domain Eukaryota; kingdom Metazoa; phylum Chordata; class Aves; order Procellariiformes; genus Oceanodroma; species Oceanodroma leucorhoa. Next base: position 3,073,603 of record JASVER010000062.1, read on the forward strand.
CAGGTTTGAAAAGTGGAAAATACAGAGAAGTAGAGTGGTTTGGGTCAGTTATGTTTGTTTCAGATGAAATGGCTAACTAGAGTAAGTCCTTGTCTTGTCCGTCGTCTTCCTTCCCCTAGATGATGCATATAGATACCTTACTTTGAATAACCTTTCCAAGTTCCTGCTCAAAACTCTGAAATTCTTGTTGAGATGGGCCAGCCCGTGTTATTCCTTTGTTACAGATTAATACTAAAAAATTTAAAAAATTGCATCCTGAGTGACTTCACCCAGAATTACATGCTGATCATCTGAATGGTTGAGTTCAGCTGTTCTTGTGGTTTCCCAAAGCAGTTGTGATTCAAAAGCAGCCTTTCTCCAATATTTTACATCAAACAAGCTAAATTGGAATCAGAAGCAACAGATAGAGCCTTAGAGGTTACATTATTTAGTAGGTCTTGTATGTAAATGCTATAAAATGACAGGGCTTGCTCTTGATTTGGCTAGATCAGTTCTATTTTCATCTTTTATTCTTACYGAAGTGGAAGTTTTGATCCAAAGTTAGATGTTTTGGCTAATGTGGTAAATAAACGTAGTAGAAGACAATTAGAAGATAAGCATATTAAGAAATACAGAAATATTTTTGTGTTCCCTGGAAGCTGGCTTCTAGATTACAAATATGTTGCTTTGGCTTCAATGATTGTAGAATAGAGGAAAATTGTAGCTGAAAATTGTAGCTGAAAAAGTGTCAATCTTTGTAACTGCTGTTTGTAACTGTAGCTGCTGACTATGCATTGCCTATTTTTCTTCTGTATTATATGGGGTGAAAAATGTGACTGTTCATGTGATTTGTCAGATTTTTCCTCTCATTTGTAGTGCCTTTTTTCCTACATCCTTTTTTTCTGTTTATGTAAACTTTTGACAGGAGGGGTTCAGTTGCCATCTGAACTTTAAGGATTATTTTCAACTGAGTGTGTATAAATGGAGTGAAATATTTGTCTTCTATGAGACTGTTGTGTTGTAATAATTCCTTTTAATAATAAAAATCTTAATTTGTAACAAATTTCTGTGGATAAACTCTCTTATAAATAAGAGTTCTTTATGAGTAATAACAAGTTAGACTCTAATTGCCAGGGTACTCCCTTTGTTTTCTTCCAATCATGCTGTAGTCAAAATAATGAGATTAATGAAATAAGAGAACAGTAATCATTTGTGATCTACTGGACGCAAACATCACTTCTCTGGAATCTGAAGACTAGCCAGGCCTCCTGGGTATAATATAATTTTCTTATTAGGTTAACTGTTTTTGGTATTACACAGGTCCTCATCACAGAACTCTGGATGTATGTGTTCAGTGTTTTAAAAAATGTGCATGTGAATCTTGTATTGCTCCTTTTTAATGTATGAAATGGCGGATGTCTTCTGTCAAGTAAAGGGGGTTTGGGCTCAGGGGAGTTTTTCTACTGCATGATTGACTATTTTTGCTACTGGTTGACTAGTATGACCTAGCTGCATGTGAAATTTCTTTATAGGTATAATTCCTGTCTCTTAATCCTTTAAGTTCTATGTCTACTGAATATGCTGATTTCTTACTGTGTATGTCTTTACTGGCTAACTGTAGAAGGGCGTTATTGGTGTTCGAGAGACTGTCAACAGGAGTTGAAAAGATGAACATAATACTTAGGAGAGATTTCAAGAAAGACACACTAATTTATGTGAATTAATTAAGCTGCCTACAAATTATTGTTTGGAATTAGACCCTGAAACTCTTCACTTTGCAGTTAGATTTTTAACTTTCCACTGTACAGCAGTCCAAGAGTGGGTAAGTGAAAGTCCTTGAAGAAACAGAGTTATACTGGGTAATTCTTACCTTAGAAGACATCCAGAGATTGATTAGTCTTTAAAACTAACTTTTTTGTTTTTAAATGAAGTTCTTTGCTGTTGCAAAATTTGGGGAGTATAGCTAGAATTGGAAGTGAAATGTTTTCATTTGGTGGGGTAGTAGTCTCCAAAGTCTGACTTGCCCCTTTTTTTTTTTTTTTTTTTTTTTTTGTCACTGTTGCCAGAGAGTTTGCTCTTTAAACTTGATGGCTGTGGCAGTTATTGTGGATTAAGCCAGTGAAATCTCTCTGAAAATCATCAGATTCTTTTTTGCTTGAGCTCAAGACGATGTTGCATTAATAATGTAATACACAATATTATAATACTATGTGCATTAATAAGTCTGTAATATAGTGGTATTAATATAATAAGAAAGAATGACACGTGGATTTTAGCATGGATTATGTTTAATCACCTGTACACATCACTGTTCCAGCTGGCATCCAGGCCAAATTTAAATGTTCTTATTCAGTTTGGGGATGTTACTGTGAAGAGACAAAGCCAGTGTGATGTAGCATATTATTACTGTTCTTAAGAGAATATCAAAGACACAAGCCCTTTTGTAATAGCAGCGAGTCTCTAGCCTGCAGGATTAACTGCAGTGGTAGGAAATGTTAATGGAACTATGTCTTGACAATATGTTTTTTTGCTTATATTAATTTATCTGAAACTAATCAATATTATTATAGGAAGCCAAAGTGCTCTACAAAGACCCAAGTGCACCCCATAACTATTCCATGTCTTTTTACTAACTTTGTAATTATTGACCTATTATTGTATGATTTACAGCTGCTAGTATAATTTTGAACTGATTAGAAACATTAGTTTTATTAAAAAATCTGAATTTCCTGGTGGAGCAAAATCAATATATTCTATGTTGTCTGAAAAAACACAAACTGTTATAGCAGCTGAAAAAGTAGGATAGTTAGCTCGATATGAGGTAACATCAGTAGTACAATATGTAGTATGTTCTCATATTACATGTATCAATAATTATGTGTATAACATCACCATTACTAAAATAATCCTATGAAGTTATAAAACAGGTGGATTTTAGTACAGGCCACTTTTTCATGGGTCGTATTTAACATAGTTGCTGGAAAGGTTACCGTATCACTTAAATTTCCAATTAATTTTTTTAGATTTGAATTAATACATTTAAAAACACCTACCTATTTCTATTACTAGTAGAAACCATCATATTTATAGCAAAATCASTATGTAATGGGAGATTGTGTTTTAATGGTCATTTCTAAGGGAGACATCCTTTTTTTTTAAAAAGGAAAGTATAAAACATACACAAATGGAAGGGGAGATTAAAATTGTTTACTTAAACCTAGATACCCAGTTTGCTGAATCAAACTGTGCTTAAAATAATTCTGATCAAATGGATGTACTGTACTACTAATTTAGAACCTTATGCAGAGAACTTGAATTAGTGATGGCTGAATAACGAAAAACTAGAATTGCTGTCAGCTAATGGGGTGCATGTGTGCGTTCGAATGGTGTTTAATTAGTCTGCTTATTCTGGATCCTGCGGAGAGCTATTGTGCTTAATAGCAGGGGTTAGAGGTGAAAAACTTTGATTTTCCTGTAGGGTGGAAAAAACCTTTAGGCAGCAGTCAAGGTGCAAGAGCTGTCTACAAGAGGAATATGATGCATTTTCATCAGCTTACATTGAGTTCATGGTTGGCAGGCTGTTTCTGTCATCTTCTTTTGCCACAGAGATGAGAGTGAGCTTTTTAAAATGAAACAGCCACCTGTAAGAGTTGCGTTGGTCTGAAATCTTTTTACCTTCCCTTCAAAGTTACATTCAGCATTTTGATTTTCATGAAAATCCCACTATTCTAGCATCTAGATCAATGTCTTTGCTTGTAATAAGATAATGTAAAGAAGATAAATGACTATTAAAAGCAAGCAGTTARTGAAAGTTGCTTGCTTTATTTTGTTGATTTCCTGTTAATTTTCTTCTTAGTTTGGTTTTCTGATCAAAAAATGAAGGGCTTATGTGGAAGTTCTTATAGCAAACTGCAAATGAGAACTCCTACATTTTTAAAGGAAGTGAAGTTTGCAGTAGGGATTTTTAAAATGATTTAAAAAATGAAGTAATGCTGTCCCTCCAAAATAAGTGATTTCCAGAGGGAGGGGTGAGGACCATATGTGGAGTGATAGGTTAGAGAAATTAAATTTAATGTTTATGCAAATATTTAGGCTCAAACAGGATTACTGTTCTGCAAATGAAGAAAGTTAGAGAATTTCTCCTCCAAGTTTGAGGGAATTGCATAGTTTTTCTTTGCATATCACCGTTAACTCTTAATAAACTTTTGCAACAAATGGAAGACCAGTAGACTGTTATTATGGAGACATTTCTAGTTTAACCCCAAATCTGTTGAAGTAATGTGGGGCTGCTGAACTTTTCTGTCTTTGCTGTCAGAGCTTTAGAGCAGTATGTTTGGATCTGATGATGTTTCACTGTGCTTTGTATAGGTGTGATAAGCAGCTGTGGTTTCAGGGCATGCTTCAGCAGGGCAGGAAGGAAGCTAGGACAAAATACTGAAGACAACAACAATGAGAAAGGAAACACAAATTGAATGGATTCAAAAAAGCAAAAACAACAGATAGACTTGGGAAAGGACTTACTGTTCTGTGATTTTCTTCACCATTACTGGTCTGAAGAAGTTTTTTTTTTTTAAATCTTCTTCTAAAGGAAAATGTTTTTTAATGTAGTCTTTAAGATACAGCCAATGGGTAATGCAGAAGCAACTGAATGGAAGAACAGATTCTCTCCCCCTTTCCCCGCTGGCAATTCTGAGGTGAAGATTATCTAAGTAGCTTGTATTTTAAATCCACAGTGACATTTTGTGATTATGAAGTCACTTTCTTGAATTTCCAGTGCATTTATATAATCAGGAATCCTACCTGAATCAATCCTTGCCCTTTTGTGCCATTTTCTTTTCCTGCCTTAATTTTTCTTGAGCTTGAGTTAACTTTTACGGAGGCTTCTATGCTTTCTGCAGGAAAGTTTATGAAACCACATCAAGAACATGATCTGCTGTACCACATGGAGTAAGCTTTGTCTGACTTAAGAAGTTGACTTTAGAACAAAATCACAGCTGCTGATTATTCTTAAAATAACTTATTAAAAGTAAAATTGTAGTCGTGCTTTGAGAATTCTCGAAACTTATCCGGTTATGGTTGCAGGATTTAATTTTCTTGAAGTGTAAGGAAATATTAATGCCAATGCCTTATTCTTTAGAGTTGATGGTGATGGACAGGAATTTCAACCAAACTAGATATCCCTTTGACTTAATTAAATGTTGTACCAGGCAGAATAAATTACAGTTTAACTGCAAAGGTAAGATTAGCAAAATATTAGAGTGGGGGCTGCCCAGTTTACAGTACAGTAGAAGTTCACTTTGAAGTCTGCTTAGGCCCTTGCTTTTTTGGCTTGGGATAAGTGACCAGGGCTGAGACTCAGGTCTACGTGGGAAGTATGAGTTTGGTGAGATACATGCCTTGTAAGTGCAGAGATCAAGACATGGTCTAGGGATGAGAATGTGTGACAAATGGTGGAAGTGGCTTGGGATTTGTGAAGGTGAGGTGCATGGGAGATGAGGATATGTGGCTGTGGTCTTACCTGAGAGGAGGTCAGGAGATGCCATGGGAAGAACAAGGGAAATTTTGGGTATGGGGAATGGCACATGATTTGGTGGAATGAGTAGCAGGATTAAGAACACGGGCCAAAGTTATAAGGCAGTGGGTATTAGTGATGGAGCATGGAGCTGCTGTTGTCTCAGTCTTGGGAAGGCAGCGTATAGGTGCTGCGGCAAGCAAGGACTTGGGGTCCTTGTGGGGTTCTTACAGAGTGTATGTATCATACAGAGTGTATGGGGTTCTTACACAGTGTATGACACTGTTGCCAGTTGCAAAAGTTCAGTGAAAACTTAATTATTCTTAATTTGTTAACTTACTGAGTTTGTCAAGTTCATCCCTTTAAACATTCACAAATGAAGTACTTAATTATCAGAGAGAGAGATGTCCACATAAATCAAGCAACCTAGTGAGAGAGTGTGACTAAGATAGTCTTAAACACTGTAGAAAGAAAGAAAAGGAGGATTGTGTAGTCAAAGCAGATATTTGACTTTTCTACCATGCAGCTGACTTACTGTTATCTTCAGCTGCTAGTTTCACAGAATCACAAATGGTTGAGGTTGGAACGGACCTCTGGAAGTCATCTGGTCCAACCCCCCTGCTCAAGCAGGGCCACTTAGAGCCAGTTGCCCAGCACCATGTCCGAATGGCTTTTGAGTATCTCCAAGGATGGAGACTCCACAGCTTCCCTGGGCAACCTGTGCCAGTGCTTGGTCATCCTCACAGTGAAAAAGTGTTTCCTGATGGTCAGAGGGAAACTGTGTTTCAGCTTGTGCCCATTGCCTCTGGTCCTGCTGCCAGGCACCGCTGAGCAAAGCCTGGCTCTATCTTCTTCACACGTTCCCTTCAGATATTTATATACATTGATGAGTTCCCTCCTGAGCCTTCTCTTCTCAAGGCTAAACAGTCCCAGCTCTCTCAGCCTTTCCTCACAGGAGAGATGCTCCAGTCCCTTAATCATCTTCATGGCCCTTCACTGGACTCTCTCCATGTCTCTTGTACTGAGGAGCCCAGAACTAGACACAGTACTCCAGGTGTGGCCTCACCAGTGCTGAGTAGAGGGGGAGGATCACCTCCCTCAACCTGCTGGCAACACTCCTCCTAATGCAGTCCAGGACACCCATTAACCTTCTTCGTGGCGAGGGCACATTGCTGGCTCATGTTCAACTCTGTGCCCACCAGGACAGTTCTTTACTGCAGAGCTGCTTTCTAGCTAGGTGGTCCCCAGCACATACTGGTGCCTGGGCTTGTTCCTCCCCAGGTGCAGGACTTTGCACTTCTCCTTGTTCAACTTCATGAGGTTCTTGTCAGCCCATTTCTCCAGCCTGTCGAGGTCCCTCTGGATGGCAGCATGACCCTCTGGCACATTAGCCACTCCTCCCCGTTTGTGTTGGTTAAATGAAATATTTCTTTTAAGGGAGTTGCGAAGCCTCTATTATGGTTATAGAATTTTGGGATCATGAAAATAAAATTGCTTGAATAATTTATCACTTAAAAACCCAGACTTTTCTTTCACTTTTGGCTATCATAGTGGCATTTCACTATTTAATACGTCTGCTGAACGTCATGTAGATTAATAGTGAACTTATTACAGTTGGAATTGAGTTGCCCTCAGTTATGACAGATGAATTGATTGTAAATACTGTTTCTTAATTGTCCTTTCAGTTGGTTGCTTTGATTATTGCTACAAAAAAAGTCCAGTGTTCCTTTATTTTCAAACATGTCTCCTTTTCCCCCTCCCCCAACACATATACCACTGACAAAATGTTAACTACAACCTGAATAAAAGCAAAGTTGTTTATCTGAAGGCTACTTATGGTGTAAGCTTCCACATGAGGTATTTGGAGAAGGAGGGGGAACTCTCTCTGACCTATAATCTTGGTGATTGCTCTATCTTTATGCAACATACCAAGAAAACGACTTTGATAAGAATTTGAACACCAAACCCAAGGCAGAAGAAATTTTGTTTACTTTTTCAGTTTTTAGTTCGTTGAAAGACTTGTGTGAACTTTGTGCCATGTGAAAGGATTAGAGGTTAAAACGGAGAAAACAATTCTTGATTCTATTTACAGCAATTCTTGATTTACAGCAATGCTTACAAAAGTAGTAAGTTTTCTGAAATAAAACAATGCTGCATTATGAAGAAACTTGAATTCAAAGCCTGTAGGCCTTTAAATTGTAAGCCTAAGGGCTGTGAGAATCATTTTCCATACCAAGGTGTTCTGAGAATGTAAAATAAAATGTATGAAAGGACAGTTTTTCAGACAAAAATCTTAACTTTGTGAAAACCATAATTTATTATGCAACCCATCTGGAAGGTTGCCTCACTCACTATTTTTCAAGCTTGTATTTTAGCACAGGTTAGCATTCAACAGGTGATTGTTTAAAAAAAAAATAAAAATCTTCTATCACATATGAGCCAAAAATAGTGAAACAGTTGTGTTTAGCTATTTTTGCAAGAAAAAAGTTGTGAAAAATAAATTCCTTGAGTGCCCCACTGAAGTATATGGCCACATCTGATGAAGGAAAAAGTGAACGCCATTTATTTTTGAAATATTTATAGACTGAGAAGAATGCAAGAAATTCAGTCAATGGTGAATGGTTGATTTTTTTTTTTCATTGTTGAAATGCAACTTTACTTCAGACTGTATCAATTTTTAAAAAATTAAGCCAAATGTAAAGCTTTTAGCAAAACACAAAATCTTTGCAAAACGTCTATGTGCTGCCTAGCTCTGAATAACAGGGCCTGTACCTTTCAGTAAAGCATGGTTACAGTGTAATTCTGGTGCTGCACAACTGATAAATTGCAGATAAGTTGAATAATGTCTAGCTCACGCTGTGTGATTCTTTTCCCTCTTACCCCCTGAGATCAGGAAATAGCAAGTGACAAATATGTACAGTGTGCCAGCTCATATTTTATATGCTGAAAGAAAAACGATTGAAATCATTAATATGTGTTGGAGTGAAAAAGTATGCGGTATGAAGTCAAGAAACTACTATGGTAATTTAGTGTGTTACAGTGGTGTCAAAACATGCAACTCGTCTTTAATTCTTCATGTTAAATGAGATCAGCTAGATCAGCAAATGACTTCCCCACTGGTGGTTGTGACTCTTAAAACCTGTAATCTTTAATCATTAAAATATCTTTAGGAAATAGATCAAAATAAAGTATAAGCGGACTTCTCTGTATAATGGTAAAATTTTTACAGCAGCTGTGTAAGTAGCATCTTTGTATTACTCAGTTAAAACACTTTGCATTTGAATACTAGTTACATAACACAAAGATGTTTCTGAATAAGCCTTCAGCAGTTTTTTTTTAAATGTCTCCACTGCATCACTTTGGTATACTAAAGCTATTCTGTTTTTCAATTTCATGTACTCCCCTCCTCCCTTATGCTATACAGTTGCAGATTACAGCCTGCTTATTATGGAATTAGCTTGGGATGCTGACACCTGTTTTGCAGCGTTCTATAAAGCAGAGAACAACATAAGCAGAAGACAAGTTATTCTGGTCATTAGGATTCTTCAAGGGAGATCCAAATTGATAAATCATTAGGAGACTTGTGTTACTGCCAGTGCTTTCATGAGCGCTTCCAGCTAGCACAGTCCTGCCATTTGTTCTGTTGCGAGTGTTGGTCCTATTGCGCATATAGCGTATTGGGAACTGACCTGGGCTGAGGCAGCCCCTCGCTCTTCCCCCAGGCGCAGCTGGTTTTAGACTTGATCGGTTCCGTAATCTGGTTCAGCAGGTGATCACGCACGTGCATTAGCCTGCATGMGAGAGAAGGCATTGTGCAGCTGGAAGGAAGAGGGAGGGCTGTGAGAGATGCTTTGCACAGCGGGACCAGTTTGAACTGGTTAAATACGTTTATGAATCTGTGCCTTGATGCCGTGTATTCTGGTTCAGTGTCCATCTCTTCAGTTGCTGGTTTGGAGAGGAGACTGTACTGACTTCCTTCATGCTTCCCCGTTTTGTGACTTTATGCAGCTTGACTTTGTTTGGATAGCTTTTCTTGAGGGGAAAAAGGACATCCCACCCCATGCACCCCCCAATTATTGCATGATGTCATCTTGAATGTGTGGATAGTTCTAAGGTCACCAAACCCATGCTTTTGATGAGAATTTTTCACCGAAAGAAAGTTCATCTTGCTGTATTTGAGCCTATCTAAAAGTTACTGTTTTGGGCTTTTAGTCTGAAAATAGCATAGCTAGAGAATCGGAGATACTGAAGATCATTTAAAGCTCTGTCATACACACACACAATGAATATACTAGTGATGTGATATTGTGTTTTCTTTCTTCTGGGACAAAATATAAAATCTGATATATTTTAAATGTTAGCTTGAGTTGGCTTGAGACGAAATTGTTGTAACTATATATAATGTATTATTTTTAACAGCTTGCTTTTACACGAGATGGACTATGTGGCTTGTGGAATGAAATGGTAAAAGATGGGGAGATTGTATATCCTGGAACAGAGTTAACACAAAGTGGTGAACTACCTCCAAGAAAAGGTATGGACTTTTAAATGATTTTTTCCTTTGTTCATTTTTTCTTTCATTACRATGATGAAAATGGAATTAAAATTTCATACTGTCACAGAACTTTGGTTTTATCATCACCTGTCTATACAATTTGCAGGTGTTCATGTTTTCAGTTAAATACAATTGAAACAGATTTCTTAAAAGCATACAGAAAGGTAACATCTGAGCATTCAAATGAAGGCTTAAATCTGTTCCAGCCGTTTGAAATTAAATTTCCTAACTAGGCATGTTATTATGAGAGAGGCTTGGCAGTGTCCTTTTGTTTGGTATGCTTGGTGTGTTTACAGCTGAAGCCTTTGTTTAAAGGAAGTGGACGGAGCAATGGGGTAAAGCTGATACTGCTATTTCTAATTTTGTTTACAATCTTCATAAAGTCATTAAAAGGTCAGCTAAAAAACTGTCCACAATCTGACTGAGAATGGAGTGCTTTTTTTTTTCTTTTTTGTCTTCTAGTGTACTTGAGAGCAGTTCAAACACTGCAAATCCTGCAAATGGCAGAGTAATGCTTCTATTTAGAGAGATTACTTTGGTGGAGGTGGATTTTGTTTCATGATGGGCTATGCCAAARTGGGGTGGTTCTGCTCTTGCCTTTTTTCCTTCTTCTGATTGTGGTGCTCTTTTGASTCCTTATTGAACAGAAAATTAAACTGGTCAAAAAAGGAAAATGTTTGTTTCCTAACCTGGCTGAAATGGGCTCACCAAATGGTCAGCTAAGTTTTGTCAGTAATTTATGTGACCCCCAAATAAATGAGGCTCTATCTAGGAGAAGGGTGGAAATACTGCCTTTGGTAGCAGTGAACTATTATTTCAGCTTCTGTTACTTCCTGAACTGTACTGTTGGAYAGACATCTTTCAAAGCAGTAATGCTCTATTCCTCCTGGAGGGAAGTTTTTTTGTTTTGGTACCTATGATTTGTCGTCTTTAAAAAATGTGGGACAGGGGGAAGGCTTTTTGCCTAGAAGAAGTTATTTCTACAGGAAAGAAGCTATAATAAATAGTTTATGAGAGGAGAGTGAATTATATGTTATTTTTATCAAGAGTATAAGCTTTGTAGGTTGTGAGTGGCTACGTGCTGTAGTAAGGACTAGAATTATGCTCCTAACTGTTTCAGAGTTAGAAAACTTTTTTTGGTCCTTCTTCTGCTCTTGGCCCTTTTGAATATTATTGTTGACACTGGAAGAAAATACAGCTGAGTTATCAGAAAGGCTACTACAACAGCTGCTCATGGAATGAATAGAGGTAGTGTAATATTTTTTTTCTTGGGATTGGCTAGTTTCATGTGTATTACTAAAAGGTGTCATAAACTTGATGCAGTGAAAGGAAGGATTATCCCCTAAATGAACTGTGGGAAATGCTTTCTGTTCACTGGCAGCTCATGGTAGAGGTGTTGTGATGGTCGTYGTAATTCAACACACACTGCTCTTATGTAGCAAAAAGATAACAAACATCTATAATAATAAAGCAATACATTAAAGCAAATACCTGCTTTACAAATGAAATAGATGCAGTTTCCTCTTTTTGTGCCAGATACTTACACATTGTTTTTAAAGTTGTACCTGTGCTCGTCTTTGACAGAGAACTATTCTTCCAATATCTTTATAGCTAAGTAGCCACAGAGAATTGGGATTTTTGTTAGTTATGGTGCTGTAGCACTTTCAAGGATTCTGAGAAAGCTTATAGAAAGATGTCATAGTATAATTGGTTGTTTTCAGGGGAATCATTGAAATATCAACTAGGAAAATGCAAGCTGTCAGTTCTGGTACAAAGCATAGAGAGCAGTACGAGGTAAAAAACCAGAAGTGCTAAGCAAGTCAATCATCCGTGACTTCACATGTTCATCCATAGTTGTGACACCTATTCTGAATAATGATGCGAAGGTTTGTTTTCTTTTTTTTAAAGTGCTGGATATATGTAGGATCGATTCGAAGGAAAGTGTTAAAGGCTGTGGGATACTGTTACTTAAAAATACAGAAATTCTGACTGTTTACTGTAGAAATAAGGCATTTATTTTACCTTAAAATGTCAGTGGTCCAAGCTGTGATGAGGCTTTTGAAAGCTTTCTGATATACATGGTGTGTAGTGTTTTTTGTTTGGTGTGGTTTTTTGTGTTTKTTTTTTTTTTTTTTTGTGCTCAAAGCAAGACTGCCACTTGTTGTTTCCAGCACTGTATTGTGGTGGGTTGACGTTAGCCATCTGCCCACTCAGCTTCTCGCTTATTGCCCCCCCTCAATAGGAGAGAGGGAGAAAATAAAATGGAAAAGCTTGTGGGTCAAGAGAAAGCCAGGGAGATCACCTACCAGTTACTGTCATGGGCAAAACAGACTTGACTTGGGGAAAATTAATTTAATTTAATTTATTGCCAATTGAGATAGAGTTGGATAGTGAGTAATGAAGATAAAAATTAAAACACCACCTTCTCCTCGTCCTTCCTTCTGGAGGGTTTAAGTGTGGGTATTATATAGCACAGATCGCATCTGTTCCTCTCCACACTGGAGTATCTATGTTCTTCTGCATAGGTACTTCTAAAACATCTATTTCTTGAAAAGCTACAGTAGTTCAGAAGTTTAAATACAGCTTTAGCAGGCTCTTAACTCTTAGAATTAATGTATGGATTCTTTTTCAGTGAAGCTAGCCTTCATAAATGCCATTGTGTTGACCTACAGGATTGGTAAAATACAACCATCTTGCTTACTAGACTTGAGCTTTGAGAAGCAGCAGCCAATCAAAGCTATTTTTGGTCAGTGTCAATCAGATTGTATATTTGATTCCGTTAGGCAGTAGTGAATCATGGAACCAGAAAAACTGGTGGTGAGTTTGCAGCTCTGAACTTGCAGCTCAAATTGAGTTTCATGAAATTAAAATCTAGAGTGTTTCAGTCTGTTTAGTTGGTAGTTAGTTTTTTGCGTAAATGATGTACAAATAGAATTCAAGAGGGGAGGGAAAAGTACAGGTAATGAGATTTATATAAAACCCAGTGCTTTTATATTAAAAGCAATATATTTTAATCTTAATATTCAGATTTTGCTGCTAAATTGACTRATTTGGAGATGAATAAGAGAGGTTACTGTGAGTGGTCCTTTTTATTCAGTCTGTTTTAAGAAGTTTTTGATTTATGCCCATCCATTGTAATTCCTTTTCTTCACTAGTGCTATAGCTCTCTGTTGATGCTGACGGGGCTGCTAAGAAAAGGCACTTCATTCTTTCAGTGGATGTCAGCAGTGGCAATAGACTGGAAGAACATGATATTGATAGTGAAAAGCATTCCTTTTCTCTCTAGGAAGAATATGCAAATAGTGTACTCTTTTCCCCTGCTAGCAAGAACATTTGGTTAGGAATAACCTCTTTTTTTTTCTTCATGGCACTTTCAGAAAAACGTGTTTGATAAATRCGTTCAGCAGAATGTGTTTGCATGTTTCCAAGTATCATCTGAGGACACAGCTGTGACAGTTGTGATGTCCAAATACAGGTGCACTTGCAGCATGGCATGTACTTAAAAGATAATCAGGCTGCCCTCAGGAAATTTGGATGAGATTAATATCTTGTATACTGGAGGCTATGTACTGAAAATAATAAAAGTATTAAATAATGTTATTCTTACTAAATTTTTAAGTTACAGAACCATTACTGTAAATTTTTAAGACATATCAGTCAACTATGCAGGTCTCTTTTTGTGGATTGATTTTTTAAATTTTTGATTCCTCAAAAGTCTGTATAGATGGGAATTTCTGTTTCAATTACCTATTTTAAGTTCCGGGGCAAAAATATAAAATCATCAGCTTCAAGCCTCTGTCCTGCCTTTGGTAAACACTGGGCTTCCTCTTCTCTTCTGTTCCCCCTTTCCTGAAAGTTGGACCTTTGTCAGCCTAGTGCCGTTGAATCCACAAACCTCATCCAGTGTTGCACCTGTAATAAAGTCCAAACGCCACAAGTGATTCCAGAGAGGCTGKCAGAGACCAAATCTTTATGATAATAATAACAGTATGTGGGAATTGGTTATGGTGGCTACCATTCAGACCACATATGTATCAAACTGTAGTAGTGAGCAGGCATATAGGCTGGCTCCTGCTTTGAGCCTCCTTTCTTGTGTAAGAAAGAACTTGTTAAAAGTGGGAAGTACCTGTTTTCTCTCCCTCTTTTCTGCTTTCCCCAACCCCACTGGGTATTGGCTGTACCCAGTGGCTCAGTACTCAGCTGTGGATTATCATACTCTCTCTGCAGGACAGAGGGAAGTCTGTCGTTACCCTGTTGGACAGTTTGGCTTTGTAAGTGTAAAATGCTTTATTGCATATTCAACAGAGGATTTAAAGAATGCATTTTAAAAAATAGCATACCAGGGAAGAAAAGAAACTTTATTTCTGATTAGGGTTAGGAGATCAGAATCTTCTGTCATCTGGACTTCTACACCTGGAAGGCTGTGTAAACATGGTTTGCAAATGGTTAGGCATGCATCCTTCCTTCACAAATGACTATCAATTGAAGTTTATATATCTGTGTATRTATAAAAGAAAAGCTCTTTGACAGAAAACAAATTATTATTTTGTATTTCAGCTGAAATACTCCTGGGTCTGGGACTACCAGGGACTACTACTATTTTAGAGTGGTTGTAAAATACAGCCCTTACCTGAAACACACTGTGTAACTTTTTGCCTTGTGAATGGCAACATCTGTTGGGAAACTGTTGCAGGCTTTTTCTTTCTACTGAGGGATTCCTAACTATGGGAATGTTCATTGGCATTTAAGAGCAGCACAAGATCATACTGTGCCAGAGGCAACTATGCAGTGTCAGTTATTTTCTTCATTGAATATGGAATGTAAGTTCTACCTTTAATTGCTTCCTTTTTATCCTTTGTTTACACTGGATTAGACTATTGCTCGGCAAGGTAGAGCACACATGGTGAGATACTGCGCTTCGGTTTGGGACCTAACTTCTAATTGAGGGTGGTTACTTCAGTTGCTCAGTTTTGACTGGCTAAGCATACCTACCTCACCTTGGAGGTTTAAGGTTGTAAACCAAAACATAGTTAAGAGAAAGTTCTTTCAGGGAAATGTTACACGCTTGTTTTCCCCCACCACAATATTCACGCTTCAGTCTGAGAAAAATGAAATTAAAACAGGTTGTCATCCTGCAGCATGTTTTTGCATGCATTGTTTTGAAAACTGTCTTATTACTTGTTATTTCGGCCTGTGCTGGCTTCACTCAAGATTTCTTCCTCCCTGCCCCTCTTTCTGAAAAATSTTTGGGGCTCCCTTTTTAAAAATCCCTTTCATTAAGCATAACTGAGCTTCYACAATTATGATGTCTGCGTTGCTGCTTTCAATCTAGACTGATATCAACTTTGTCCCTTACGGGGCAAGGGGTTTTTTGCAAGTATAGTGAAAAGTCTTTGTGGAACAATTTGGCATGGGCTTTTAATGCGATTTTTAGCTCAGCTCCTTCCCACTTCTTCTCTCATTGCTCCCCTTTTCTGCTCATACAGACAATGAGAAAAAAATCCTCCTTGTGGATTTGTATGTCAGGGTTGTTTTTATACAATACAAAGCTTAAGTTCCCACCTAGATTGGGACCTTCTCTGTTTGCAGTGAGGAGTTGGGCAAAATGACTAAGTTCATAGCCCTTTGTTGCCATCCTTTGCCAAGGATCTGTTAAAAAGCATAACAAGTTGTCTTACAGCTGCCTGCGAAATGTAGTGTCTTGGCACAACACCCTTCTACCYGCTAACTAAAATCCCAGACCCTGCRGAGTGTGTCTGTAGATGTGTGGGTGAGTGGAGAAACAGTGAGATTATGGTGTTACTGTGGGAATATTCTGAACTACYGGGGCTAAACAGGGTCCCTAGTCACTGATTTAACTCTCTAATGGAATCTGTGCCTTTAATATTATTTGCTTGTGCCTTGGAATAGAAACAGCTAGATTCAGTCACGTTTTGGACATGTGTTATCATGCTGATGACTGCTGTACTATTCGTTGCTTTTTCCTGTTCTCAGGTGACTTTGCTATCCCTTCCTTAGCCCACAATCTCAGCTGCAGCACGCATGCTGCAGTTATGTCTCCTCTTCTTTTTTTCCTGTTCTTCTGTCTTCATCTGCCACCTCCTGAGCACTAGTCTGTGTAATAGGTTAGGAAACACTGGCTTTAATTTAAAACTTGTATAATTAAGGCACCTTAAAAAGGTTTATTTTGGGAGGTGCTATTGTCTACAGTCTAACAAATTTTTAACAAAGAGGCAATCACAGATCCAATTACAACCAGATTAGGCATTCATTTTTTTTTCAGGCCAGATGGAAAGAATAGTTGAATGTTTTTGTATGTTGTGATAGGTGTATTTTGAATGTTCTGAGGTAATGAGAGCCTTTGCTCTCCAAGTGGGGTCATGGTAAGTCTGAGGCAGGCTGCAATCAGATGTGCTGTGTCTGGCTACAGCTGTAAACCTCTTGCTTGCTATTGTGTTCTGAAATATGCTGGTACGAATGCGTATGTTTCAGGTGTGAGGGCTAAGAGAGGAAAAAAAGAATTCTAATGCTTGTCTGCCTTGTTGTGGCCGGGACATTTAGGGGGGAGTCTCTGTAGACTAGATTGGCAGATAGGACAGGAGGACCAGTCATTTTTAAGAGCCTGGTGAATATGGCTGGAACTAAACTCTTCATGGGTAAGTTGCAAATGCTGGACTTGAGAAATTTTGGGGGATATTTTTAGAAAAGAAGGTCAGGGTGAAGAAAGCAGTTGCCAGTGTGGCCCTTAACTGCAAGGCAATCTTGTGTGTTGACTGTCTGGAGGTATGGATATGGAAATCCATATCCCCAATATGAATAAGGAGAGACTTCCAGCTGTCTAGTTCTACTGTGTTTAGAAAATTGGGACTTTCATGCARCCTTTGATTACATAAATAGGTGACTAATGTCTGTGTTCTGTCTTTATGAAAGTAATCTCAAAAGGATTGCAAATGCTGTTTTATTTATTGGGCAGAAAGTGATGGTATTATTTTCATTACTTGCTGGTAATTATTAAGATGCTACATATGTTACAGATGTTAAAATACTGCTGCATAAAATTAGTGTGAATGCCAATATATTGCTCTCCTTGATTTTGGAATTAAGGCAATTGCTATCTTTTTTTTCTGTATTGGAAATGGAATATGAAAACAAGTAAATACTACAGAAATGCATATAGTTAGGAGCAAAATCTGACTTAAAGTGCATCCTTTGCGATATTGTGTTTTGCAAATCCTTTGCAAGTCTTACATGGTGGTATTGATATTAAATATTCATCCTCCCTAGGAGGTTACAGAAACGATTTCTGGATTCTAAGGTCGCTGTCTTACGAAATGTAACATGAGACGTAGCACCTGTGACAGTTAACATGGTAAAATACTGCTTCCCCCTACCCTGTACTCTTAATGATAGACAGTATTGCTGTAAACTTGTGGGCTGGGCATTTCACTTTTACATTTCTAATCTAGAACTAAATTCAAGGGGGAAGTAGCTTAACTGGTCTTTTTTTTTTTTTCCCCCTTTTTTTTTTTCTTTAGATGATAGCACTGAATGCCAAGCTGCATCAAAGAAAGAAGAGCAAAATGACAAAGAAAAGAAGGATGAAGAAGAGATTCCACTGCCCACTTACAGGGCCAAATCGATTGTTGAGAGTTGGGTGTGGGGCAAACAACCAGGTATTACCTGAAGCATTACCTATTCTATATTGATCACTACTTTTGTAGCATCAGAAAGTAGTTGGATCAAATGTACTTGCTCACAGATGCATCTGTTAGGTTAGCGGAATAAGCTGGATAAGTGTGGTTAACTGTGATTGAAGTTAAACATTTACTATAATTACTTTCAGATTTAATTAAACTCATGACTTGAAGAGTCAATTGGCACCTTTCATGCTTCTTGAAGGAATGATAAACTGACTTGGAACAAATGCAGTTATACAGTGAAATGTTACGATGTCTTCAGAATATTTCTTTTCAGTTGCAGACACTAAAAAGAAATTGCTTAGTTTCTGAAGACTGAATTTTCTGCAGGCAATAARGGTTTAATAGGTGATTTTTCTTTTTGATTTCATGGTCTGGTAGGTAAGTTTGAGTGAATCATGGGAGGAAGGTTGAAATGGTTAGTTCAATTAACGGTCTGTCCTGACCTTTGCTGACAGTAATCTCACCTATGATGTAGTGGAAAAATGGTTTGCGTGTTCACATCTTCACGTCTGGCTCTATAAAATGCTGGTTTTGATATTGAAGCCAGTTGAAGTTTATGGCTGTTTATTACTGCAGAGCAGCAATTCATTGTTTAAAATTATGCATGTTTAAAAATAGCAGATCAGAAGCAGCTTCACTTCAGTGGTTTGTTTTACCGTTCTGGTGCATGCTACTGCCTGATTCAGACATTGGCATGTACAAACTTTGGACATCTGTTGTGCCCCTTTTCCTTTCCCCTCACCCAGAAGCACTTGAAGATCCCTGGGAAAAGCATTGTCTCTTCAGCGCTGGAATCTGCATCTGTGTAGCCCTGTTTGCTAGGGAAGCTATTAGTTTCTGTTGAGCCACAGGTCAGCTGCCAGTCTGCTGTCCTCTGCTCTGTGCCAGCCAGCTTGCCCCCTTTTATTAAGGACAGGAGGACAGATGGACTTGCTGTCACTCTAGTAATGGGACAGAATTTTGCAGTGTAGGAGGAATGAAAAGAATTGCCACTACAGTGGAAGGGGGGAGTGAGAATTGAATGTGTTGAAGAGATGTAAGCTGAAGGTCACATTATTTTTGTTTTATATTTTTATTTAGTGTTTGTTGCTGAAGAGTAAAATAAAACTATTTTACAAAATGATAATCTAAATGCTAAGTATCTTACCAGATTTCTCCCAACTGACCAAGGTGTTTGGGACAAGACCTGGCCTTTAAGCTCACCCTTCAATTATTTCTTAAAAATTGAAAAACAGTTGTTTAGTAAAAAAGGGATGTATGTGTGTTTGGAGTTTCCAGAAAGAAATAACTTACTCTCTTGTATTTACTTTTAGTGCTTATATATAATACGGTTTATTGGTGCACATATAGATACTTATTCTAGAAATAACTTATGAAGACTTTATCTAATAAATTTGTATTCCTTGGTCTCTGTTACCATTTGTGCTTGAAGTTTGCACCAAGTAGCTGTGACATACAAATCCTTAAACAATACTACATACACACTTGCAGTTTATTTATAGAAGTGTTACAGGTGGCTTTTGTTCATGACTGTAGGTAACTTTTTGTTTTGTATTTGTCAGAAATATAGCTAACAGCTGCCTTTTGAGCCATCCTAGTTTTTGTGGCTTGGGAATTAATTTTGAAAAAAATACAGAGAATCACTTCAATCTTGATGCTTTGTATAAGTGTTTCATAAAATGAGGAAAACTGTTTTAASCTTTTCTTCTGTCATCCTTCATAAAAATAAAATGAACCTTTGAACATTTGCCTGTCAAAAGCATGACAGCAACAGCATAAATAGCAGTAGCCAAGTGAATAATTAGGTCCCATGTTTATGATATGTTATCTGTAGCCTGTAGACTTTGAGCCAGAGGTGGTGGTCTGGGGGAATGTGAATGTGTGTTTGAATTCCCCATCCCCCTTTTATTTTGCTGGAGCATATGTGTCCATGGCATAACTTAATAGGCTTTAATATTTTTATGTTGATTTTTTTTTCCATTAATTTGTCTAGTCCCTTTTGAACATTCTGAACTTTTAGCATCCACAGCTATGTGTAGCAAGGAGCTTTGTAATTCAACTGTTTATCGCATGAATATTATCTCCTCCTAGTCCTTGACTTGATTTTGGCATCTGTTGGTTTCACCTAATGCCCTGTTCTTCTTATACTGGAAGAGGCAGTGAGTGGTTGTTCCTTACTTGTCTTCCCCAACACTGGTGGGGTGGGTTTTTGTGTTTTAAGAATTCTGTCCTAATCACCCCGCAGTTGTATCTTTCCCTCACTGAAGATCTTATTTCATGCAACTTCTTTGCATACAGAAGCTATTCTAAACATTTAGTTCTTCTTTCTGTTTTTTTTCTTCTATATTTTTATGCCAGGGAAGGTGGGTTGGGAACTGTATATACAACTTCAGCTRTGGGTATCTCATGAAGAGGCATAATGAAGTGGTTTCATGAAGTGGCATAATGATCTCTGGTTTTTGTTCTGTCTGTCTTGATACCGTGTTTTTCCAGCTGCTGTTGTACAGTGGACCAATTTCTTCTTGGATTTACCCTGCTGTAGTACCAAGATCTCATTCCTGAGTGGAAGGTTGTTTGGAGCCCCTTTAASAGGGAAAACTGGGATTTTGTGTCCCTTGCTCATCAGTGTACATCTACCGTTTTATTGCTCACTTAATTACCTGAATATTTTTGCAGTTGGCTGTTATCTTTACTAATGTAGTACCAACACACTTAATGACCTAAATATTTGTCTCCATTCCCACACAATTTATGCATGTATGGAACAGGAGAGGAATTTACACAGGTTTCTGTGGGACTTGCTGTTGTTGTCACTCCTTAGTGTATACCGGCTATTTATTCATATTCCTTGATGCATTCCATATGTGTCTCTATCAGTGTTAAGGGTTCTACCCCTTAACATTTAATATATATCACTGTTGGGTGTTTAGAAATGTCTTCAATACACCATGTCTTTGTAGATATAAAATCTGAGAGATTTGAGTATTTTTGACTTCCATTGAAAAGTGCAGTTTTCCGTTAAGATGAATCCGGTTTCTTTTTTTGTTGTGTCTTGTTTTTTT
>JASVER010000062.1:3094537-3107163 GCA_030449065.1 Oceanodroma leucorhoa
AAACAGCTTGACTGGTGCAGCAACTATGTGTGTAAAAACTTAACTTTAAAAACTGTTAAATAGATGATGATTCAAATTCACTGTAATCTGATCTCATTTCATATGTTTAAGATACTAAATATTGCATACTTACAAAGTTAATTTAAATTCACCTTGATCRCTGTCTGACTAGAAGATGCTACTTTCTACTTGGAAGTTTCAGTGGGAATGCTACTGTTCTGTTTCCCCTGTAGGACAAAAAAGTAAATGAGGAAATAATCTTAATGCAAACATCCTTAAATGAGTAAGCAATGTACAGTTGAATATGGTTTACTTGTGTAGTCAGATCTGGTTTATATTAGCAGTGAATTAAACTATTATGCAAGTAAGTCAGTGTCATGATATAGCACTTCTGGGGTTTCCTCATGTATGAGTGGGAGCTTGTTGACAGTCAGTGCTGCATCTTGTTTCTCCAATATTGTTAGTATAGCTGATTGCACTAAGGGGGCAGGTTAAAATTACCCATGTGCATTCARTGAGATATTGTTGAGATACATGTCACTGCCAACAGCTGTCAAATCTTTGTGTTTGCTTTGAGTGAGAAGGAGACATTCAGAACTTTCATCCTGTCAAAGGGCAAAATTTGACCTCCTCTGTTTTATATTTCTCTTCTCAGAACTCCTTCATCCCATTTTTTCTTTTACTTTCTTATCACTTGGAACAGATTTTAACTCACCTCAATCCCTCCTCCCCCCCCCCGCCCTCAACTTGAAAGCTGTTTTCCAGCTCCAAGTATCTGTTTGGTTGCTGTTTATGCTCTTAAGGGGGGTGTGTGTGTGTGTGTGCATTTTTACACACACAGACGAAGCTCAGTTCTTACTATTTTGTTCTGTGCATGAGTATTTGAGCATCAATTTAAACAAGTTTTGCTCACGATCTAAAACTTTGAAAATTAAGTACCCAGCCACATAATGAGATGCATGATGCATTCTGAATATGCATGCAACTATTCATTATTTCTCCAGCTGAATACTAATGAGGTGAGGTCTGCTGRTGGTCATCTTTTGAATAGGGGAGCAGACAGAAGGAAGCTAAAAGCTAAATGCCCTTTAGGACTTAAATTCTTTGTTGGTATAAAGTAGTTTTGAGAGCATATTTAGCTTTGTTTCTGAAGAAAATTATGTGTATGTGACTGCATTTTTGTCTTTCCCTCTAACTTTCGAATCCACTCATTCTGTGGCGATGGCTTGCAGGGTCATTAGATGCCTATTAACCCAAGACAACTGCATCCTCTATCTGCTCTTTGTCCAGTGGAAATACCATGTAGTGGAAGGGGAGAGAGCAGACAAAATAGAAAAATCTCTAGGAAATTAGGCCACATTAGTTCTGCTGCTGACAGGAATGTGTGCTCATTATAACAGTAGATTCTTGCCAAATTCTGTTTGAAATGTGTTTTGAGTTTTTAGGTCTGAAATCTCTCCACACTGTAACATRTACATTTGCCTTTACTAAAGCTTGTGACCCAGCCCAAGTCCTTGAAACTTTTCAGCTTGATATTGGCATTATTGGCATTTTTAAGGTCCTTAATTTACCAGTTAGAAGCCTRTGGTGTTCCCTACAAGAGCTAATGAAATAAGTGTTAAGAAACCATTTAGTATGTTAAATTTTTTCTGAACTGCTGAAACAGGAGCAAACATGCCTTTGGACAGGCTACCTGTCTTAGATTCACATCAGGTTAGTGTTCTGGCTGTGGCTGAGRTGGGTTAAGAAACTACTGTCTTCAGCTGCTTGTTTTGCCCCCCTCTCCCCCCACCCCCCTCCAGTTTTGCTGGCATACCTAAATAATGTGTCACTTCTTAACTCTGTTCTGTCAAATGATCTGGGTTAAACACTACCGGTATTTTTCCTTCTAATGCAGAGAACTTCTGGTAGGAGGAATTAAGAAGTGAAGACATGTAGTTATGTTAGTTGCTGAGGGGAGGGAGAGACGTGATAAATTTTAACAGAAGATGGTAAAACCTTACCTATCTCTACTGCAGCCAGAAACATATCTGACTGTAGTTGTCAGTTAACAAGTATTCTGCTAATGGTAGTTTGAGAATTCAAACTTGCGTGGTATGACTTCAACTCTTACATTGTAGCTACAGATTAGGTAAATAATGTGTTTCCAGCCTTCATAAAATAGCTAACAAAGCAAAGCATTGCAAGGGATGGTTAGCATCAAGGGCTGGCATAGTGGCATATAAACAGTTTTGTTTAAAGAGTTCCCTGTAACCTTCTCAGATGAAATTTGAATCGTTACTATTAATAAGCTATTCTCTCATTAGTCTATTTAGTTCATGGGTAATAAGTGTTGTTCAGACTTGAGGGTTTATTGAAATCAATTTCACTGGGTTGATTCCCAGATATATTTAAATCTTTCTAAAGATGAACTGAATTTTTGTAAAGATAAATTTACTTATGGAATAAGAGAAGATTTAAAGTGAGGAAGTGTATAGATATATCTCACTTAAAAATAGTGTTGCTTTTAATAAAATGAGACAGTCCTTGGTTCAATTTTTAGATGTCTGAGTTATGGGACTACTGTTCCATACCCTGTTCCAGCCTTTACTACACTTTGCATCTGAACTTTCCTTTGCATTCTTGAAATACTAAAGAAGTATGTATAAAATATTTTAAGAGTGGAGTTATTTAATTATGGTAGAAAGCCTTCCTAAAATTGTAGCCACTTGAGATTGTGAAGGCAAGGTGAGAAGGGGGAAAGAAAAGAATTTTATTACAACTAAATTCAGTAAACTTAAGTTTATGCTTCATGCAGGTTATTTTTATATGTTTCGAATCTTGGTGAGGCTAAATCATATTTTCCATTAGAAAAAAACATTTTTGCATGCAATGTTTAAGTATTTGAAAATAGCATATTATAACTGAACAGTTCTTCATATTACTAGTTTCTGAATATAAAGACTTTGTGATTTTTAGGGATAATCACTTGAAAATTGAATTCTTTCCAGCCCTTTTTCTTCATAAAAAGTGAAGACAATTCTAGTTGATTCCTTTTCTAGCTTTTTTATTGTCTTAATTTGACTTTATTTGTTGATGTTGACTTCATTGACAGGAAAGCAAAATAACTTGCTTTTAAAATCCCTTACCTTAGAAAGCGCTACTGTGAGTTTTTTTGTGGAACATTGCATAGTCCATGGAACTATGGACTGGTTTTGTATTAAAATAGAGTTGAACCATTGAGGTATTTAAAATCTACAGTAATGTTACTTTTTTTTTGTCAAATGAGCCAGTAGTCCTATCAGATCATTGAGTAGGATGTTGAGTATCTTACAGGTTACTCCCGTTATGTATTGCTGAACCATTACGAATTAATTTCCTAGGTGCTGCTATGAAACTATTTTTTTTCTGCACAGACACAATATCGTGTGTGTATGCAATGGCCAGCTTTAAAACTGGTACTGCTTGATGTGCATACATTGTATCTGCTTCAGTAAGATTCTGTTTTCTATGCATTCAGAGTTCATACAGTAGTTTGTGTCACCTATTGCATCAGAATGGTTGGGATGCTGATAGCAGCAGTACTATGGTTGATTGAAAGTGGTTTGAGAGGCATGCAGTTGTAGATTTTTAGCGAAACTTCCTTGTAAAGTAATTGCTGGAGGACTGTAGGTAGCCTGCCTGTCCTAAGTGTTTCTTTCCAGTAGTCCCCATGACACGTGTTTTTCAGTGTGTTATTTTGAAATGAAGGGCTTTTTCATCTCAGAAATAATTGTAGAGGGTGTCCATGTTTAGATAACTTGCCAGCCAGGAAGAAGTGATGAATGCTGTAGCTCTGTATAACTTTGTAGACTCTGCTGAGTCTGGCACCTAGTGCTTGATTTCTATAGCACCAAACATAGACTCTCTCTTCCCCAAACATAAGCGTTTAATTAAAGTGCCTTGTTTTTTCTTCATTGACTATTTCTTTACTTTTCCTATAGATACATGAGACCATAATGTGAGGAATGAATGTGGAGAATTAAATCAGTTGCCAAAAGAACAATGTTAAGAAAAGCCTCTTTGTGAAGCGGAGAGTATGGTSATTTCTTACTTCATTATTGTATCCTGGTGGTATTTAGAGGTTGATAGGGCTTTAGTGTTCAGGAACAGAAGGAAAAAACTTGATTTTTATCTCTTCTGATCGTTTGTTTAGAGGGATCATGAAACTGGCATGTCAGTATTGACCATGTTCTGTTATGATACTCTGAAGTTCAGAAGCCATGTGGTACAAGATGTTTTTTTGTATTTTTGCTTACAAAATAAAGATTAAGGCATGCCTAAGATAATAGCAGCAGCCTCAGAACACGTAGTTTATATTTTGTAGAAGTTTTTACTTCGATGTTCTGAGTAACAGTAACACTTCACAACTGAGATTTTTTTCCCTCAGAATTGTGGTATTTAATGAAACAAAATTTTAGTTGGATCAACCTGGAGGTATACTGGAGCTTCAGGCTGGGTAGTGATACAGTAATCCATTAAACCTTCCATGTAAACTTCTATATGGCCATGATGTTAAGGGACATTATAAAAGCCAAACCAAACAAATCAAACGTGCCTGCCAAAGGCATGTTTGATTTGTTTGGTTTGGCATCTGTTTTATTTATGTGTTACTTTACATTGTGATCTGAAGTAGCTGTATGTATGTAACTTGTTGATATTCGACTGTGCTATAGAGTTCTTTGGGGAATTTCGGAATTTTGTAGGGCTAATATTAAGCACAGTGTGGCTTTTTTGTCATATTTCTTGTTGTTTGAGTCAAGGTATGAATGTGTATAATAGCTGCAATTGCTTTTGTCTAATTTTTTTAAGGTCTAGATTGCAAGGAACACTTTTTAATCTATTCTTACTCGTTGAAAAAATAAGTTGTTCCTTGTAGTCAGGCGGAAAGATGTAAATTGCCTCAGGGAAAGGAATCTAACATTATGAAATGGTGAAATGTGAGTAGCGATGTTGAAAACAGGCTGGGGTGATGGCTGACAACAAACCATAAGTGACTGTGCAATGTGATCCGGTGGCAGAGAAGGCCACTTGAATTCTCTGCTGGGTATGCAAAGATGCATTGCAGAGTGGGGAAAAAACTTTGAAATACTTTATACAGTTACAGTTGCAAAAAAAATGTTATGCCTCATTAGATACAATTTTAAATTCTAGAGACTACCACAAGTGTGTCTAAATTTCTATAGCTTGGAGGCAGCTGTTCCAAAAAAATGTGTTGGTTTGGTGTTTGGTTTTGTTTTTTTTGTTGCTTCGGGTTTTTTTCAAGGTTGTGTCCATCTTCTCACAAACACTGTTACATGTATGCCGACATACGCTTTTTTTCATACCCCTTAGTCAGGTGTCAGTTAAAACAAAGGTACTTCTGTGTAGCAGCCAGGCAACAAATGTGGTTGGCTTAGGGACGAGTACAGTAATTCAGGGCAAAGCAGAGTGGGGTGGCCCAGTGATCAGGCTGTTAATAAAGGGACCGAAAAGGACCGTTCTAAGAATGCATTTCATTGACATTTGTCCTAGGAATTAAAGCTACAGAGAATGTAAAAACACGATTTCCAAAGTTTTATTTTGAAGTATTGTGGTGTGGTTTTTTTTGTTGACGCTCACTTCTTACCATCTGTTATTAGATTACTAGGACTTTGGGCTGTTGACTACTTTTTCTGGTTAGTGAAGAATTAATTCTCTAATGTTAGTGCATAAGGCAGATCGTTTATTTGCTAGTAGTACTTGCAAGCATCTTAAATTTCTTACGTTATTTGTTTCAGAAGCTTAGCAGCTCTTGGCAGCGATCCTAGGGCTTCTGAGAGTAGTTTTATAACTTCTGAGAAACATAAGATAATGTGTATCAGTGCAAGATGAAAGCATACCCTTGTGGGGACCTGCAAGGTTGTTGTCTGCACTTAAGAGAAGTCTGTCTCTGAGGTCTGGTGATGATAACAATTGCTGTCTTACCTTTTTTTTGAAACGCATKAATATTTCCTATGATGTTTTCATTTCAGACATGAAATATGATGGTTCAGATGTGTTCACACAAAACCGGTTTTGATGATAACCTTTGTCTAAACACCTGTTAAGTATGATTGTGATTATGTAATCCTGTGGATTAGAAATGTGCACATTAAATATGGAAACAGGGAGTTTCACTGGGTTTTGAGGTTCAGACTTCTAGTCAGTTCACAGTTTTCAGTTTGTCTTGATTTTTCTTGATACTGTATATAATAAAGATGAACACCCATAAAATGATATCTTTCTCTGATTCTCAGACGTGAATGAATTGAAGGAGTGCCTTCACGTACTAGTGAAGGAACAGCAAACTCTGGCCACACAAACTGCTACAACAGCTCTTTCAGCTATGAGGCTAAAGCAGAGGCTAGTTATCCTGGAACGATATTTCATTGCACTGAACAGGACAGTTCTTCAGGAGAATGTCAAAGTTAAGTGGAAAAGCAGTAGTATTCCTCTGCCTGCTGTGGATAAGAAAAGGTAACGACACATGCATGAACAAGTTAATACATTAGGAAAGTCATAGAAGGGTTATCAACCTCTGTGTGAGAGCCTAATGTGATTTCTTCCTCCTCGTGAAACATAAGCAKTAAAAAAACTCTTCTTATTTCTTAAGATGGTTTTACATGTTGTTATCTGCCATGCAGTTTTCCTCCTTGGCTGATGCTTGCTTATAGCATCGCTGTTCATACTGGTGGGTTTTTATTCTAATACATTGCTGTAGATATTATTTTTTGAGCTATAAGTATACTTTTATTGAGATATTCAATAAAATATACTTTGTTCTACTCAGCTAGAAGTTATGGAGAAGCCTATTTCAGAAATGATGCTGATGGATGTTACATAGTTCAAATAACATTAATACATTTTTGTCAATATTTGCTGACTTAAGGCACATAACAAATCTAAAAATACAAATACATAAAAGTTGAACATAGCTTACCTTAGCTTGGGTGAGAAATGCTGTAATCRTACATTTTATATGAAACTGTTTCCAGAGAACTAACTGAATAAGAAATCGTCTGATTACTTTCCGTATCTAGATAGCTTATTGACTTAAAAATAGAAAAATTTGTCAGATGAGGCATTAAAGAAGCTATTCAGTAGCTGCACAAGGTTGCTGTCTGACAGAACAAGCAATTCAACCAGGGAAATTTTTATGTTAAATTGTCTCTAGCTTCAAAAATGAAGGGAGACACTAAGTAGATATCATGACTAGTTGTTATGCGATTGGAGTTCTAACAGTATCATCTTTCTCTGAATAGTCTGTTCTCTGAATATTTTTTTTTCAGTTCTGATTAAAAAGAGCACTGGTATATTTAAGTTATCAGACTGCTAAAAATGCCAGTTTGAATTTTTTCTCTCTTGAAAAAGTCCTAAAGAGTTCACTTTCTGTTGATGTGAGATTAAAAAGAAAACAGAATTGTTGGTGTCTTTCTGAGAGAAAGCAGTAGGGAAACTCCTGTAATTAAGTTCAAAGGAAAGCTTACTTAAATTAATGTGATTGTTTGCATAAAAAGAAAAGTTAACAGAAATATGTGTGAGTCCAGTGGGTATTAACAAAAGTTCAAGCTATCTCTTTTCCTTACGCACACCGATACAGAAGCTGCAAAGAGAGATTCGTAACATTGACACTTGAATAGAAAGATAAGAAATGGCAAAAATGGTGGAATTAATTATCAGTAATTGAAGATTCATTAAAAAAAATAGCCCATAAGCATAGTTTATGCAGTCCAAATTAACTAAAGTATAAACTTCCTGAGTAAATAATGAGTACATCAAGTATCTTATGTCTGTGTATTTTGAATACACCATCATAATTTCACTC
This sequence comes from Oceanodroma leucorhoa, assembly GCA_030449065.1. Lineage (NCBI taxonomy): Eukaryota > Metazoa > Chordata > Aves > Procellariiformes > Oceanodroma > Oceanodroma leucorhoa. The sequence goes on from JASVER010000062.1 coordinate 3,102,381, forward strand.
TGAGTAACTATAGGCACCTTTCTGATGGCAGTCAATTATGCCAGTCTAGTTTATTATTCCTCTTTGAAGCTTTTTGAAGTTGGGGGTTGAATTGGTTGTTCTTTGAAGCAGCTGAAGTTGAATTTTGGTTGTTGACATTTTGATGTTGATCACCTTAATTCTCAAGAGACAATTCTTTACAAATAAAAACGGTGTAATTATATAGGCATGCATATAGCTAAATTATAAAATTGCTGAATATACAAATTTACAAATAATTACTAATATAAATATATATTATTATTATTATATAAATTATATGGAGACAATGCATATATAATTTTATTTAGCCCGAGACCTGTAGGCAAAGGTGTAGAAGGACTTGCACGAGTCGGATCCCGAGCAGCACTTTCATTTGCATTTGCGTTCCTTCGTAGAGCCTGGAGGTCAGGTAGGTCTACTCTATAGCATATTGCATATATTTTTCATTAGAAGACAGATAACTTAAAGCGTGTGTGTGTATTAAATATTTGCATAGAACTATACATTTATAAATGTTAGATTTGCATAATTGTGTTTTACGTTTATGCGGTATTATGCCCAACAATACTGTTGCTGATCGAAGCCATCCAAGCCAGTACCAATGCTGTGTTGTGCTGGGATACTTTTATGCTTAGGAAGGCAAACTGGGATTTCATGAAGAAAATGTATTTTTAATGCCAGGTTTCAGAAAAATTAGATTTATTCTTCAGACAGGGTCGATCCACTATATTGCTATATGATAGTAGCAGCTTGGAAAAGGAGTTTGGAGCAGTAGTGTGAAACTTGAGTTTAGTTTGTGTACTTGTCAGCGATTGTCAAATTGCAGAGGTTGGCAAAATTGTCATGTGTGCCGCCTTAACCTACCTGTTTTTCTCAGTCTGGGCTGTTTGTTCAGACGGCAGCTGTTTGGCTGGCTCTTGGTCCAGCCAGCCCTAGTTGTTCTCCTGATTTCCTCAGCAGACGCATAGTGGGACGAGCTAGTTTAAGAGTTGTCACCTTTCTGAATGTATTTTTTGTGAAGCAGATAGTTTTTCAGAAGTCTTGCAGTCAAAGTGTTTTTGTGAAAATTGAGAACTTTGTACTTATTATTAAGTAACTTGTAAGCTTGAGGTTAAAACAAAATCCACAAAATATTATATACAAAAATTTATATAACTTCTGTAAAGATGGGAGTGTAACTAGTATTACTGTGTTCCTTAGGTGAAGATGCAGACCTGTGCAGTGAATTGTTACAGGAATCACTTGATGCACTACGAGCTCTACCAGAGGCTTCCCTTTTTGATGAAGGGACTGTATCTTCTGTATGGCTGGAAGTGGTGGAAAGAGCTACTAAATTCCTAAGGTCTGTTGTGACTGGGTAAGTTTCTTTTTTTGAGCATTGCTGAAGTAGCTGTTAAAAGGCAAACTTGCATCTCCTAACAGCTGATGGTATAAACATAATAGTTTTTGGAAAATTAAAAAGATTGCTTTCCTTTTCTAATGTTGTTATACAAGCAAGCAAAAAATACATGAACTATTGAAATGATGCTCTTTAAACATGATTTAATTCCTTTAACTGTGTAAGAAAAATCTGAATTTGAGTATTCTGAATCACTGCACGTAGACTTATCTGAAAAATAGTGTTTCACTAATGTAAACTGTATCCACATGAAGAGTGCTTTGGTAATACGATATATGTGTATACTTAATTGTGTCTTTCTAATATAGTAAAATAATGCAGACTTCTGTGCATATGAGGGAAAATACACTCATATTGGACTTAAGAGCACTCCCCTGCTTTGCCATGTTATTTAAGGAGGCTTAAAGTTACCCTTTTACAATAGTTAGCAGAAATTTATTGTCTTTTGAATACTGGAACTACATCCTTATAGTGAATATCATGAAGAACATTTGAATTTCACCTGTGAAACATGTTTTTCATGTTCTTAGCATATTTAATAGAGCTATAGAGTAGATAGTSAAGCTTGGGGCAATTTTAAAGCCACTCTAAAAACTGATCTTCCGTGGAATGCTTCAGCTTTTCTTCTCAGCTGCTTTCATCAACAATTTTATATTTTTCTGTAAGTTTAGTGGTTCTTGGTGTGTTGTAGATGCTTTTGGTAAGCAAATAAGTATTGTTCCAATTACTTCTTAATTAATGTATATTGTTTGACTTTTAAATAGAGATGTGCATGGAGCTTCCAGTACCAAAGGGCCAGGAAATATTCCGTTACAAGACCAGCACTTGGCACTTGCCATATTGCTAGAGCTGGCAGTGCAGAGGGGTACACTAAGGTGAGAAGTATGAGCACTATGATTTTTAACCATCACTGTCTGTTGGCGTGGCCTGAGCAGTGCCTGTCTTCAGTTTTCATAGGTTTGGATTTAAGGTAATAATTGTGGTTCAAAGCATGTGAACCTTTTCTGTAATGCAGTGGCGATCAAGATCTTATGTTAGCTAGATTGCAAAATCCATTTTCAATATTTTGATAATCCGTGTCAAATGGAAAGCCGTGACATCTGATACTGCTAAACTTCAAAATGTAGAAAGTGAATTGTATGGATAACCTAAAATAATGTGTTTAGGAATGCTTATTAATAGAAGATGTAAACTTCCTCTTTCAGCCAAATGCTGTCTGCAGTTATGTTGTTGCTTCAACTTTGGGATAATGGAACGAGGGAAACAGATAATGAGCGATCTGCACAGGGAACAAGTGCACCTCTTCTACCTTTGCTACAAAGATTTCAGAGTATAATATGTAATAAAGATGTGCCCAATACTGAGGAAGAGATTCAGGTACTTAGCCTTGGATTATTTGATAGGGGCATTATGTTGGTATCAAATCTTATTTGGCTGGCTAAAATAATTATAAAATTATCCAAACAAAATTGGCAGTAGCGTTTTCCATGTAAGATGTATATACARCACTGTTGTTTGGTTTTCATGTGTACATTTGTGTTTCTTGAGGTAGGAGAAGGAATGTTATATTATTGTTAGAGGTAAGCATTGTGTTTCAGAGTTAATGCATTTGTGATAATTAACTTAGAGATGTGGCCAGTTTTCTGCATATTTGGATTGTTTTTATTTAGTTATGTTTGAAGTTAATAGAACTATGACTCTTAGTGAATATTATTGAGGTTAATAAAACATAGTAAATCAGTCTTACTATGCTTGTAACTTTCTATTATATTCACAATCTGACTATATTTTCTCAACATGTGTGTTTGGAGTTTTCCTCTACTGTAAGAAAAAGAATGTGCAGAGTCAATTCAGTTTCTCGTAAACTTGTGCAGATACTCAGCATGTCTAAAATATATTGTGTATCTGTATGTGTAGTGGCATAGAAATACCTTGAATATTCTTCTGACTGCTGTGTTTTCTTTGCCAGCTCCTGACTTACCCTCTGAGTCCAAATGAAAGTTTTCTAAGGTATCTGACTTTACCACAGGACAATGAGCTGGCGATTGATCTGAGACAAACAGCTGTAGTGATCATGGCCCATTTAGATCGTCTAGCCACCCCATGTATGCCTCCACAGTGTAGCTCTCCTACATCTCATAAGGTAACTGTTTGCAGTGTGAAATTTAGTAAGGTGTTTTTCCTAACAGCGTAACTGATTTTCAATTTGAAACGAAAACGACTCCTAAGATTCTTCAAATTTCCTTTTGATTTTCATGGTAAAACAAGGTAACCTTGAGTTGCATAAATTTGTCTTACTTGGGTATCTTTCATTGCATCAGCACTCTTTCAGTCAGCCTTGGAGTACAGTTCTATGGTTTGTGAACCATTCTTTCTTATCACAACGCTGTGGCTAATTCTGCCGTATTTTGAGCTGTTCCCTGTGTTTATCAGAGTGAATGCTCAAGACCAGACTTTATAAATGTTGCGGGTCTGACATATTGGGGAGGGGAGGAGGAGGGGGAAGAAAGAAAAAAGTAAATGTTAAACTTCCCAACTTGAACACCGACTGTAGATATTTATAGCTTATTCAGTACCAGACTAAACTGAATGTRGTGCATGCAAGTCTTTATTTTTGGTATCTTCTAATAGGTAAGCTTTATTGACTACTGGCAGTAATGACTGTCACAGATTTGAGTATGTTTGGCATATAAAGGTTTAAAAAATAATCTGCTCTATGCATTTTAAGTTGTGTATTTCAAAGTTGGTACTTACAGAATTTCTTATTTTCTAGGGATCTCTGCAAGAGGTCATTGCTTGGGGTTTAATAGGTTGGAAATATTATGCTAATGTGAGTGGTCCAATTCAGTGTGAAGGACTTGCCAATCTTGGCGTTGTGCAGGTTGCCTGTGCAGAGAAACGTTTTCTAATATTATCTAGGAATGGAAGAGTTTATACACAAGCGTACAACAGCGATACTCTGGTAAGAGTTTCTTTACATGTTTTTAAAAATGTGTTTGTTCTCTTCTGTATTACTTCATAGCATAAGTCTGCTCCTTTAACTATTATCTTGGAAGTGTAGATGGAGGCATGCTGATTTTTGTGACTTTCTATGTTGTTGTTTTTGAACTTCCAGAATTAGTGTTTTTGATCTCTTGTATTGATTTGATTAAATGCATCTGGTTTCTGTGATTTATAGAATCATTAAGGTTGGAAAAGACCTCTAAGATCACCGAGTCCAACCATCAACCCAGTACAAATGCCCACTAAACCATGTCCTGAAGCACCTCATCCACACGTTTTTTGAACACCTCCAGGGATGGTGACTCCACCACTTCCCTGGGCAGCCTGTTCCAATGCCTGACTACCCTTTCAGTGAAGAAA
>JASVER010000062.1:3108303-3203247 GCA_030449065.1 Oceanodroma leucorhoa
TCCTTCCGGCCCTTCTTGTAGAAGGCTTTCTATCGGGCTCGAGGTTATGAGCACAATGATAATTGCTTTCATTAGTACGCTGGCCTTGGTAGCAACTGTAGAAATGGATTTTACTTCAGTGATGTAACACTGTGCCCAAACTCTGTAGTTTCTCAAACAAAGCTATACTGTAGCAGAAACATTTGTCAATAAGATTGCCTGTAATATTAAGATAAACACCATTTTCATATATGCTGAAAACCTTATAAGGGTGGGAACAAAATAACCTCAGAGCATTGTTTTTGTCAGAGTCGAATAGTAGATTTGATCTTTTTTTGTTTGTTTTAATACCTTCACTTCATTAGAGTGTACAGTTTTGATAAAGCCTTGGGAGGACTGTACCTAGTTATTCTGTATATAGGTGAGTGATGGAAAATACAAACAGTTTTTATAAGTGTATTGGTTTTGTTTGGTTCACAGGGACCACAACTGGTGCAGAGTCTAGCTTCCAGAAATATTGTGAAGATAGCAGCGCATTCAGATGGGCATCACTATCTTGCTTTGTCAGCAAATGGTGAAGTTTTCTCTTGGGGTTGTGGAGATGGTGGAAGACTAGGCCATGGGGATACAGTGTATGTAATAATCATAACATTTATTTGCCAGTGTTCTGAATTCATAGTAAAAACTATTCAGTTGTGTATACAAGCACATTCAGCATTTGACATTAGTCTCTGTTATTGAACAGAAATTGCATTCTCCCGGCATGTTTTCTCTGCCTGTAATATTCCCAATTCTGTATTATTGCTACTTTCTGAAATACTTGTAGATAGAGGGTATAGTAGTGGTTGCACTGTTATTAGGCCTTTTATTCATGGTTTTATGAATCCACAATGCATTTTCTCTAGAAACATTGACTCAGATGTCAGAGTGGGGTCATCATTTCCTATGCAACCATCTTGCATATATCGTTCCTTTTTTCCCCTGTTAATGTTACTATTTAACATTACTGTCCTGGTTTTGTGTAGGAGCAGTCTTCTACAGGGGTATTCTGTAGGGGGTGTACATTAATATATTTTAGAGGTTTTAAGTGTTTTCCCCCCGTGCTGAATTCTCTATAAAGCAAGGGAGTTACTACACAAAATTTAGCAGTGTCATGAAATTAATTGTTCAGATATAGTAATTAAAGATAATATTTTTTATAGTAGACAAATATTTTCTAAAAACACTTCATTAATTTAATTGGAAATAGAAATCATAGTTGTCAGATATTCCTTCAGTGGTTTGTATGTAGTTGAACAATCTGAACTTAATTTTTGGCTTACAGCTCTACTCTTGATACTTCAGACTAGTAATAAGGTTTGCAGGTAGAATTGCAGCAGTTGTTTTCTAATAGGTATGTCACATTTTATTATCTACTCATCAGATCACCTTTTGTGAAATATGTCACCTTCTTTTTAAATAGCCCTCTGGAGGAACCGAAGATGATATCTGCTTTATCTGGAAAGCAAGCTGGGAAACATGTTGTTCATATTGCATGTGGAAGCACCTATAGTGCAGCCATTACTGCTGAAGGAGAGCTGTATACATGGGGACGAGGAAACTATGGCAGGCTTGGTCATGGTATGTTACTTGGTATCTTGAAGTAAGTTGTTTGTCAAAGAATTGTTTAGTGCCTGTCTCAAATGATATTTTATCCAACTTACCTAAAACTGATTTGAAAAACATATGTGGTTTCACATGAATTGAAATAATTATGGGAGGGATTGTCTCAAAACCACTACATTTCTATGAATTCTGTGAAAATAAGCAGTTGGATGGAGAAGAAAAATCTACACTCTTCTTTGTTCCCTTCCTTGTGAAGCAAAGACTATCTCATGGGTTAAATCCATATTAGAAACCTAAGAAACCATATGGGAGCTTAGTCATGGTGCTCAAATTTGAAAACAAAACCAAACCAATGCCCCCCGCCCACACACAATAAAACACCCAAAAGCAAACAAAAAAACCCAAACAAAAGAACCTACCAGGCCTTCTTGGTTTTGGTTCTCACAGAACTACTTTGTTTTGAAGGTTCCAGTGAAGATCAGACCATCCCAATGCTGGTCACGGGGCTGAAAGGACTCAAAGTTATTGATGTGTCCTGTGGGAGTGGAGATGCTCAGACTCTTGCAGTTACTGAAAACGGTTAGTAGCAAAATATGAGTTAACATGTTAAGTAAACTTACCTTTTCTTCCTTTCATTCTGAAGATACTTATACTGCAGATATTATGCTTATTTCTAGTGGCTTGAATTTTGTAAGAATTTGAAACCGAAATTCCTTTTAGGGAAATATATATGTGCATTTATACATTTTGCATATAATGTATGCAGATATATTTCCATGCATAGATATGCAGTCTGTTCATTACAAATATGCAAATATATATTTGCATTTCTGTTACATATTTAAAATACCCATGTGAATGTATAATATACACACAAAATATTACATATATGTACATACATGTCTAAATTTTATGCATTATTATATAAGTGCAAATAATTCATGTTGTTACAACAGCCAGAATTTTGAGTAGGAGAGTTGCCTGTGATACCCCATGGGAAGTGCCAAACAGAGGCTTTGTTGGAATGCTGCTTCCCAGCATCCCTGAGCGAGGTGCCTAGGGTGAGACAGATTCAAAACCTGAATTCCACTGTGTGAGATTGAGCCCCAAAGTCATCCCTTAGAAAGAATATAGCTCTTGGAAGCTAGTTGTTCTTTTAAAATATAGCTGGTTATGGTGATGTGCAGTATTTAAAAGCTGAAAGATTTGGTCATCCAGGAAATGGAAGCCCACATTTTTCTTTTTAATTTTATTTTTTTTTATTTTTCTTTCTCTTGGTCTCCTTCTTGCATGCTTCTGTTGCTTAATCAGGGTATCTTAGAGACTAGCTTATGCAAGTAGGGAACATAAATGCATCAGAGTGTAAAACAACACTTTCTTTCTTTTTGGACATGCATGGGTTTACCATTCTTGAACTATAATTTTATTTGACGCAGAACGACTTGACTATTTCTAAGTTCCTACATCAGGGCTTAGATTTAGTAGTGTATTTCAAAAGAACATGATAGACAATGGCACTTTTAATTTCATTTTGTGAAATGGTTGAATGAGAAGAACTGAAAATTAAGAAAACAGGTTTTGCAGACAATTTGGCCATTTGCTGAGGAAAAAGATTTTGCAAGTTCTTATAAATAATGCCTTATAATAAAGAAGGCAGTTTTTAGCTAAAGATCATACTACAGGCTTGATTTGCAGTAAATCCTATATTTCATATGTTTTTAAGAAGGACTTTCTGTACACTGAATTTTCAGTGCATTTTATGTGTTACGCTTTTTATGTTTAGTTTTATCAACATGAAAACTTCAAAAACCTTTTTTCCTTCTTATCATGAACAATTAGAAATTCATAACTGCTCTTCTTAAATTACAGTTTGAAAATTGTGCTTATTATAGAATCTCAGATTTTTAAGAGCTTTGCTTGTCAAAACAGATAACTTCATTACATAAGAGCAATGCAATATTTTTTGTTTTCTTTCTCTTGATTTAAGGCCAAGTGTGGTCTTGGGGTGATGGGGATTATGGAAAACTGGGAAGGGGAGGCAGCGATGGTTGCAAGACTCCCAAGCTGATAGAAAAACTTCAAGATCTGGACATTGTGAAAGTACGCTGCGGGAGTCAGTTTTCTATTGCTTTAACCAAAGATGGCCAGGTCTACACCTGGGGAAAAGGTGACAATCAGAGACTTGGGCATGGAACAGAAGAGCATGTTCGATATCCCAAACTGCTGGAAGGCTTGAAAGGTAATTATCAGAGCTGGAAATATTCTGAAGTTTTTTGCTGTTGTTGGAACCTTTTACTGGACACTAATGATCTCAACTTTAAGAATGACGGTACCATGTACTCTGTCATGTTTTATGCTGGTTGCATTGAAAAAGGTAAGTGCACATTTCCCATCACTTCTGCATTTATACCTTTAGAATTCTAGCAGACTTGGAGCCACTATGTTACAACTGCTTTAAATGCTGCTTGTCTTGTGTTCTCTTTATTCTTGCTGCTTTTCTTTTATTAGGTTCACAGAAATGCTTATTTAAAACATGTGTTTTTGCATTGTCATGCAAATAAATATATATAATATATATATGCTTAGATTAAGTCATGTGAATGGAATAAATGAAAATCACAGTCAACAAGCAATGTCATTAAAGTTGTGTTCGTGCCAGTACTTTTGACTAGTTTGTAACAGAATGAAGATTGTTTCTTGCATTTGTGAGAAGCCTGAGGTTTTGTGGGGGAAGATGAGGAAGAAACCTCTTTCATTGCTCTGTCTTTCCTAAAATTGTTGTTCATATGTGATGAATGATCTAACTGAAAGTAACTTCTGAACTACTGACTACAATATAACTTTACAGTCTCTATTCATAGATGGGGACATCTTCTAATAAACCTTTCCTGAGAAAGTATCTGAGTAAAAGGGATACCAAATACAAGATTTTTTTGCAAACTTCTGTACTTAAGCTGTCTCTTAAGAATCTTTAAATATTTCCTTGGTTTTTCTTTTGCTGTACTTTTCCAATCYACTACTAAGGCAAAGGTGAGACTCTTGACATCCATAATGTGTTCATAGTTAAGTATAGTTGTAATTAGCACAGTTTTCCTTACCTCTGGTATTTTTCTGTTAATGATTGTAATCTTTAAGTTATATTTTCAACATTTGACTTTCCTATCAGGAAAAAAAGTGATAGATGTAGCAGCTGGATCTACCCATTGTTTAGCACTGACTGAAGATAGTGAAGTGCATAGCTGGGGAAGCAATGATCAGTGTCAACATTTTGATACTTTGCGGATCACCAAACCAGAACCTGCAGCTCTCCCAGGATTAGATACGAAGCATATCGTTGGAATTGCTTGTGGGCCTGCTCAGGTAAGTTTTATTTTTGAATTGTTAATTGTGATTTGTCTTTGTCTCTCACTGAGACTAGTTCTGTACAATAATCTCAGTCCCTCTTTCTGTGCTTGCATGACTTTTCTTAATCTTATTTCCTATTCTGAATAAATGAAGGCTTGGGAAAAAACAAATCTTGTGCAGTTCCTCTGCCAAAAGGGATGACTAGCTTTCCCTCTGGGTATTCTGAGAAGTAGCTATTTACCTGCTTTGTTTTTTGTCTGGTACAGCAACTGAAGAGTTGTCAAGCAGAATGTTTCCTGCAGCAAAGATGGTGACTGGCATAGTGACAAATATGCTGGACTGGCATAACAACACTTTGCAAAATGTCATAAAAGAGTTCTTTTCTGGGATTGGTAGGGTTTTATGTATGTTCATAAGAATGCAAGTGGCGGATTCTCTTCAACAGATGTCCTGATATTATTTCTGCATCTCCCATTACTGTTTGAAGGCAGATGTTAGCTTTACACTCCTATCTCTAATCAGTGTCTTACATTTGGGAAATAACTGTTGAACTCTGTGTATTGTTTCCATTTATAGAGTTTTGCTTGGTCATCGTGTTCAGAATGGTCAATAGGCTTGCGGGTGCCTTTTGTGGTGGATGTTTGCCCCATGACATTTGAGCAGCTAGATCTTTTACTAAGACAAGTGACAGAGGGAATGGATGGCTCCTCTGACTGGCCCCCTCCTCAGGAAAAGGAGTGTATGGCTGTGGCAACATTAAACCTTCTAAGACTTCAGGTACCTTCAATTTCTTACACATGGAGCAGTTGTTGAACTAAATGTTTCAGTAAATTGCTTGGATGAAAATAGTGGACTTAATGTGCTTTAAAACATTTTTATTTATTTAAAAAGTGAAATAAGTACAATATCACTTTCTACTCTTTGAAAATTGGCAGCTAGTGATTGTTTTTTTTCTTCTCGACAGCTTTTGGATCTCATTAAAAATGAACTATAAAAATAAAATGTAAATGGATTAAGCCTTGTATATTCGCTCAATAAGCCCATACACTCAAAGGTTTTGAGCATTTCTAAGAATTTTAAATGGCATTTTTAATAGTGAATGTCCTCTTCAGAAGGTACCTGACAGTCACTGAGAATGTGCTACTTTCTCTAGCATACTGTCATGAAGTAGAAGCAGTTAAGGTTATTCTCTAGGTTATTATAGTTCAGAGTTTTAGGGGATATAGTTAAATATAGTTCATAATCTTCGAGGAGTAGTTTAAATTCAGTATGTGTTTGGGCAAGCCAGCATTTCCCTTTAAACTTTCAACTGTAAATTTGTAAAATTGTATCTTGGTCAGTGAACTTAGTTGCTCCAGGATTGACTTTTTTTTTTTTTTTCAAGTTCACATCTCTTCTTAATTAAAGTTTGTCCTTTTTTTTTTCCCTTTCTTTTTTTCAGCTTCATGCTGCCATTAGTCATCAGGTGGATCCAGAATGCCTTGGCTTAGGTTTAGGCAGTATACTGCTCAATAGCCTGAAGCAGACAGTGGTAACATTAGCAAGCAATGCTGGTGTTCTTAATACTGTGCAATCGGCTGCTCAAGCAGTGCTGCAGAGTGGATGGTCTGTGTTGCTGCCAACAGCAGAAGAGCGAGCTAGGGCTCTCTCAGCGCTCTTACCCAGTGCAGGTTGGTCTTAAGATTTAAACCTATTTGTTTTGTGCTTGCATTTCTAGTTCATTAATAGCTTCTTCCATTCTTAGTTTCAGGAAATGAAATGAATGTAAGTCCAGGCCGTAGATTCATGATTGACCTCTTGGTGGGCAGCTTGATGGCTGATGGAGGCTTAGAGTCTGCACTAAATGCTGCTATTACTGCAGAAATTCAGGTATGTTTCAGCAGCTTTGCAGTTCTGTATAAACAGAATAAGAAGATGTATCAAGTGTTTTCTGAAGTTTGTGGATTGATGTTATCCTCTTTAGACCTGAAACTTGAGCCAGTATTTGTATGGAAGCATGAATCACGTTCTCCTTTTTAGTAGAGTGCTTCTTTTCATTGCCTAGAGTGATATTGTTAACAACGGTAGCAAACTTTTTCATAAAGCTCTGCAATAGGAGCATAATTTTACCAAGTGCTTTGTACCTTTCTGTGGGATTCTTGAGTTCTTCACTTCCTTGATGTCACCCATATCTCTCCAGCAGAAATTTCAGCCTTAGTAATTATGAATTCAAGATGCAGCATCCTAAATTTCCATAGGTTCCGTTTCAGACTGTTTCAAATGTTTAACAGATGCTGACTAGTTATGCAAAGAATGAAAGAAACTTTCTGTATATAGTTTTCTCCATTAGCCTCTCAGAGATGGGACATCCTCTGCACAGACTGCTTTAAATTGCCATATTTATGTATGGCTGTAAAAACAAAAATGTACCTTTTCCTTACCTCTTAATTTGTTTAGTTCTTCCTAGTATATTTTCTTCTTGGTTTCTCTCCACTGTTGGTAAATGGGGAGATTTATGGTGCAGAGGAAATGCATGTATTAAGTTTTTCTTTAATGCATAGTCTAGTATTAGCATCTTCTGTTGTATTTAAAGACATGCAGGACCTCTCATTTCTTAATCAAGTCTCCTAGGGCACATGTACATTATAGCATAGGTCAGAGATGCCTGAGCCAACTTCGGATATATGCTGGTGGCAGCATACAGCACTGCAGAGGTTAATTTACATTGTCTAAAACCTGGGTGAATGTGTTTCCATGGAGTTCTGTATGACTATAGCTCAGTAGCAAATCTAAGCCAGGTTCTTCTGCACTGGACTGGATTTGTTACTTTTATAAATACAGAGTAAACGTGCCTTCAGCTGTGAACTGTGCAGCAGCTACTGGCATGTTTAAACATACATAGAAAAGAAATCAATTGTTAACTTTGGTGGAAATTGAATTTGGAGTTTGTCTACTCTTGTTTACCTTTACCTTCCCCCCGCCTTTCTTTTTATATTAAAATTGTTTAAAAAAAGTGTGCCCATGTGGTTATTACGGAATGCACAATACACATTTGTCTGGTAGGAGTTGTTTCATTTCTGGCATAGGTAAAAGTAACTTGATCTTGTTATCATGAACACTTGTTAGTAAAATGTTTCATAATCACAGCGGCAGTTTGCATGTTTTCTTTAACTTGATTTACTGTTTTAGGATATTGAAGCAAAAAAAGAAGCACAGAAGGAAAAAGAAATTGATGAACAAGAAGCAAATGCATCAACGCTTCATAGGAGCAGGACTCCATTGGACAAAGACCTTATTAATACTGGAATCTATGAATCTGCAGGAAAACAAAGTTTACCATTAGTTCAGTTAATTCAGCAGTTACTAAGGTAATTGTTTTGAATTTGTCTTTTATTTTTGTACAGAAGATCTGTATAGATGTTTTATGAACTAGTCAACTAAAGGATGACTAATTTTGGTTAGCAAATAAATAGTCTCCTGCTAGCACTTTAGCTCCTCAGAATTCAAAATATTGAACATTCTCCTAGCTTGTCTATAGTTTTGCTATTTTGTGTTTGCAAAGGAGCAAAGTTCTACACTTAATTACCTGATTTTAGAAAGACTTGTTGCCTTGCTTTTATGGATCTTGATGATACTTCCTGTACTCTGAAAGTCTGTGTAACAAATATAGGACAAACGTTCAAAAGCCTGTCCTTACAAAGTATGAGAATCGGGACAAATTTATTTAGAACTGAATGTTTAGCCCTGTTTATTTAGAACTGAATATTTTTGGCTCAAGGAGACTGTAGCTGGGGCTATAAATGGGGAAGAAACCTGAATTTTAAGTTCTTGACACTGAGAAAGAATTGTGAATGCATGACCAGTAGGGTGCTGAGAACAAAGCTGCTTTATGTCAGCTACAGCAGTATTTAATATGTAGCATATGTAGCAGGAAGTAATTATGAGATTACTAAGAAATTTATTGTACTTTTTCACTTCATTGTGATGGTAACCATGTAATTTAATCAGTACTGAGACTCTTGAAAGACACAGTGTCATGACTTTCATTGCAGACTTTCAGTTAAAATTGTCAAATTATGTTTTTTATAGCGCATGATGACAAGAAATACAAAATTGATGTATTTTATGAATCCTGGTAAACAAAATGCCTCCACAAAAATCATTGACTTTTTGGGTACTATGGTGCAAACAAGGGAACATCCTACAAAGAAACTTTGCATAGGTTTCTTATGTATTTGTGTGAAATTCTAGCAAAAGCTTAACCCGTGTTTCTGTGGAATGTCTTCGCTATCAGCTCCCATTAAGTATTTTACAATACTTTTATACCACTTAGGAACATCGCTTCACAGACGATAGCCAAACTAAAAGATGTTGCTCGTCGCATTTCTTCCTGCATGGACCATGAACATTATAGCAAAGAGAGATCTGCTTCTCTGGACCTGTTGCTCCGTTTTCAGCGTCTACTTGTTAGTAAACTTTACCCAGGAGATTGTGTTGGGCAGGTCCCTAATACATACAGTAAGTTATTGTAAAAAAACCAAGCCCCACCTTCCCCAAGCATTTCTGTAATACCTCTTTTACAGGATAGCAGTTTCTTATTTTAATTTATTTTCTTKTCTCATTTATCAGCCTAGTTGCTGAGTCTGTCTGAAAAGTATTTGAAAGTAGTTTCTTTAAATTGTTTTCTGTAAAGGAAAATTTCTCTTTGGAAGGCAACAGGATCTAAATAATACATTTTTTACAAACTTTTAAAAAGTTTTAAAAAGATGTGGTTTCTTAATTCAGTGCTAATACTGAGTGGCTGCATTTCAGAATAGTTTGACAGCTTTTGAAATCTGTTTCTTAAATTTGACTATGTGATGGTTTTATGTGCTCTTACTCCTTTTTATACAGGCCCTGACCTCTTAGGTGTTGGCTCTTTACTGAAGAAATACACTGCTCTTCTGTGCACGCACATTGGTGATATACTTCCTGTGGCAACCAGCATTGCTTCTACTAGTCATAGGCATTTTGCAGAAGTATCTCGTGTCGYGGATGGAGATTTAACAGGTAGGTTTTCCTTTGCTGTCCTCCTTTCCTCCTCTTCCATGAAATTATAAAGTTATATTGTAGATGTTCTTGAAAGTTCTAAATGACTAAAAAAAGAGTCAATTTAATCTTTTGATTGATGGGAGAGAAGGAGGGCAAATTTGATGGGGAAGGCAAGAGCTTTGTACTAAAGCAGTAATAGAAGGCAGAATGTATTGCTTGGTCATTTACTTCTGTGATGCTATAAACGTAAGTCTCCAATTAAATCTGAGTATCTTCTGTGTTTTCTGTCTTTTAGGCATTCTTCTTCCAGAGTTGGTGGTTTCTGTAGTGCTACTCCTCAGTAAAAATGCTGGATTAATGCAGGAAGCTGGTGCTATCCCTCTGTTGGCTGGCTTGCTAGAACATCTAGACAGATTTAACCATTTAGCCCCTGGAAAAGAAAGGGATGACAATGAGGATTTAGCATGGCCAGGAATAATGGGTATGTACTAGTAGCATCTGGACTATTTATTTATGTTTTCATAAAGTAGCTATATAAAAATGGTGACTGTTCATGACTACTCTCAGGAAGGGAATTCTGCTTTACAGTACAATTTTTTATTAACCAATTCATATGGCAGTCATATGGCAGTATTTATTTCTGTCAATAAATTCTTAAGGAAGTTATGTAGAGAGGTGGGATTAAGCAGAGTACGAATGCAACTTTTTAAAGTAGTAGTTCACATTATTTTGCATTTTGAATGTGAAAAGTTGCATGAGTAGTACATCTACGCATTTTGTTACTAAATTCTACCTGTAACATAAAGGGAGAGTAATGTGAAAGCTTTGAAATAMGGAATTTTTCTTTTCCAGGGCACTTTATAATATGAGCTGTGTCTKGGGTGAAAAGAGAAGCAGAAAATGTGGATTTCTCCCTGTGAGCATTTTACTGGTGGAGGGAGGAATGAAACATGGTTGGCATAACCCAAGAGAGCTAAAGGTCACACTGCTGGACAGTAGTGCATTAGGGAGAGCAAAAACTATGCAAAAATTCAGTTACTGGCCTAACAGAGCAAACTGAGATGAAGGTGCATGTGTGTGAACATTACTCTGATGTTTCTTGCCTGGATGAAATTACCTTTAGTTTGAAATAGTTTACTGATACGTAGTTTGGAAGAGTTCTAATGTGTATGTAACCTTCCTTCTTTTATTTAAAAAAATCTGGATTTAGACTGAAATTAAATATACAGCCAATGCCTTGCATGCAAGCATGTAATAAAACTGAAGTAATTTGGAGGGAGAACCGACTAGAGCAGTGATTTGCCAGAACACCGGTTGTTCTGCTCCACCTCCAAACAAAACAGCCGTATAGTTGGGCAGTGCTAGGTCTTTGACAGTGTGGCATTGGAGATTAGTGCATAAAAGAAGACGGCATACAATTTAACTGCGTAATATGTAGACAGGAACATATTCATAGCCGTTTTGACTTTTGAGCATATCAAAAGACAAGCAGCCTTTGAATATAAGTGAAGAATTTGGTTAGGCAAGTATTAAAAGAATGTTCATAAAAAACTTTGCTTTCTGTTTTTTGTTGATAAATTCTCTATTCTGTTTTATACCTGTAGGTTCATTTTTTACTGGCCAGAGTTGCAGAAATAATGAGGAGGTGACATTGATACGTAAAGCTGATCTAGAGAACCACAACAAAGATGGAGGATTTTGGACAGTGATTGATGGGAAAGTGTATGATATAAAAGACTTCCAAACCCAGTCTTTAACTGGCAGTAGCATACTTGGTGAGAATCAGCATCTGAATTAAAGACACAAATTACTTCTGTTTCAAAACTAGATGGCATAAACAGGTTTTTAGATATTATACTGACTACCTCATTCTTTTATTAGCTCAGTTTGCAGGTGAGGACCCAGTTGTTGCATTGGAAGCTGCTTTGCAATTTGAGGACACACGGGAGTCAATGCATGCCTTCTGTGTTGGCCAGTATATGGAGGTAAAAATGTTATATATTAATGGATACGCACTTTCTRAAGTAAAGTATTGCTTTGCTTTCGAAATTCTTCTTGGATCTCAGTTCTAGCTTTCAACTCCTATTTCTTTTAATTAGCCTGACCAGGAAGTGATTACAACACCAGATCTCAGTACTTTGTCATCACCTCTAATAGACACAGAAAGGAATTTGGGTCTTCTCCTTGGACTGCACGCTTCCTACCTGGCAATGAGCACACCACTTTCTCCTCTGGAAGTTGAATGTGCCAGTAAGCAGAACTTCATTTTGAGCTTAAATAAGTGATAAATACTTGTTAAAGCAAGCAAGAAAAAGACACAGGCCAAGTAAATTAACTGGAAATCTAGCACCTCTTTCATTTTGCTGTCTTCTGAAGTTCTTTATTCTTCATATTAATTACCACACTCATAAAACTCCAACAATTTAGCAAGATTTAAATGGGGACTAGATAATTTTGAACAGTTAAATATCCAGAATTTTGTAATTTACAAGATAGAAAGTATTGGAAGAGAAAAGAGACTCTGTATAGCACAGTTATCTCACTAGTTTGTGTTCAATTAAGAGTGCCTGAAGCATCTGGTGTTGGATTCTATCTTGTTGGGTATCTTAATTTGGTGAATAGAGGGTATAATTCAGTGTTAATCATACAAAAATAGCTAAGGCCCTATTACCTCTAAACAGAGGTAATGATGACTGCCCTGTTACTTAATTGTTTATTATTTTCAGAACCCTTCTTTTTCTGTGAAAAAGTTTCAGCAAATGGAAGGGCTGCTAAACCTTGTTTGAAGCTGTGTATGCATTTTATTTGAGGGAGTTGTTGAGTCTTAATAGCTTAATCTTTCATCAGAATATACATTTGTGTGTTCTTTTCTTTCTTTTAGAATGGTTGAAGTCATCTATCTTTTCTGGAGGTTTGCAAACTAGTCAGATTCATTACAGTTACAATGAGGAAAAAGATGAAGACCATTGCAGTTCACCTGGTAATACTACCCCAAATAAATCAAAACTATATACACATCGATTAACTTTGAGTGACCATTCACAACCTTTTCTCCAAGCTATTGCAGATAATAATATTCAGGATCACACTGTGAAGGTAAGCCCTCAGTAGTTCTGTTCACAAAAAATGTTGCTGAAGGGTGACAGTGGTGGCCTGAAACAGTTTTGTTGGTGAAAATTCTCCAGAAGTTATAACAAAACAATCCAAAAAGTTATTTCAGAATTACTTTTTGTGAAAGGAGTGGTTGAATACTACTAATGGATAAAATTTGCATATTTCACTTAATATCATAACAGTACAGTTTTTTCTTTTGAATTTTTGAGTGGGAGAACTGAAAAGTTTAAATGTATTCTTACCAAAAAAATTAATAAGGCATTACTTTCCATGTCAAGTTTTAGTAGTATTGACACACTCTGCTCACCTCCAGTTGAACTAAGATAGTTTTTGTTGTCAAAGTGCAAATGTATTTTGTATGTCAGGTGCATGTATGCCTTTGTCTTAAAGTCCCTTTGTGCCTTGGGGTTCAGGTTTCACCTGGTTGGAATTGTGGATATTATGAAAACCCCCAAGATTTACATTGATCACTGTCTTCTGTAATACCTTCAGATTTTCTAACCCTTTGAGTTCAGCTCCTTTTATCAAAAAAACCCAAATAAGTCCTTGGGCGGATAGAATAGCAGTAATGACGAGTYGAAGACAATTACAAATCATGTTAGGTGACCTGGCTATCTCAGGAAGAGATAAAAGCAGTAGTAGCTTTGTTCCTTGAGCCATGTTGCTCTTCATACGAGAAGAATGATACAGGGTATTCTTTGTAGTATTGGGCTGTGATTGCTGTGTGTGAAATAGCGTGTACTGCGTGGTGTATCTCACTTCTGAATGTTAGTTCAGATTGTGGAGGTTATTCAGTGTTACTTAAATGCTGGCTGCAGTATTTTGGGTCTTTTCATTGTATTTAAAAACAAAGTTAAATAGAGGCTGTTGTGTGTTTTTGTAGGACTTCTTGTGTCAAATAGAGAGATACTGTAAACAGTGTCACTTAACAACACCAATCACCTTCCCTCCTGAGCATCCTGTGGAAGAAGTAGGACGTTTGTTATTATGCTGTCTTCTGAAGCATGAAGATTTGGGTAGGTAGGCTTGTGGTATAGCTGTTCCAGAATACATTTCGGACCTGTTTAAGCTCTGCTATGGATGATTTTGGAAATGCATATTCAGAGATTGTCTTTTCTCATTAAGGTCATGTAGCACTGTCTCTTGTTCATCCTGGTACCCTTGGAGTTGACCAGGTAAAGCACAAAACCTTACCAAAATCTGTAGTGGATGTGTGTCGTGTTGTCTACCAAGCAAAATGCTCACTGATTAAGGTAAGCCTCTTACCTGCTGAATTTTAGATTATTTTTAATTTGAAGTGTTTTATTAAAAAGTTATATATTGTTCATTTTATTGTATACTAAACAGTAACCTAATCTTTCAATGCATTTTCTAGACCCATCAAGAACAAGGACGTTCTTACAAGGAAGTTTGTGCTCCTGTTATTGAACGTTTGAGATTCTTATTCAACGAACTACGTCCTGCAGTTTGCAATGATCTGTCTATAATGTCTAAATTTAAACTTCTGAGTTCCATGCCCCGATGGCGGAGGGTAGCTCAGAAAATAATTAGAGAAAAAAGGAAAAAAAGAGGTAAGGGAACATTAATGTTGTATTTTCTTCGAAACAGTGAAAATCAATCTCATTCCAAGGTTTGTGCTCTGTATTTGAGACTCTTGTTAGCTAAAGCATCAAAGCCATTTGCTTTCTGCTGCATTTTCATGAAGTTTTCTAAATCAGTGGTTACCTGTTGGTTCCTAAGGCAAAAACAGGCAGACAAGAGAGCTAGGTTTAGGTGAGGCATGCTTCTTTGTGTTCCAGCCTGTTAAAAATGATTCATCAATATCAGTCCCTCTGAACTGGTTTTAGTAAAGTTTAACTAGAAGTGGCATCTTATGAAAAATCATGTTTTATTAAAGTAGTGTAATCAAAGAACTGTTTAACTGGAAATAAATTTATGTGGTGAACAAACATCAAAGTGCATTTGAAATTGGTCTTTAAAAGTAAAAGCATATTGCAGATATTACCAGAGCTAATTTGATAATAGTTGGACATGGAGTTCACCAAGAGTACATTTCCATTTTATTACTGGCAAATCTTAAGCATTCTCTATGCTTAGGTTATCATGCAAACCTAAAAATGTGACACAGTAAGATGTTTTCAGATTTCATGAAAGAATAACTTTTTTATTTCTAGTGCCAAAAAAGTCTGAATCTGCTGATGTGGAAGAATCCAAAATTGGAAATGAAGAGAGTGATTTAGAAGAAACCTGTGTGGTACCTCACAGTCCCGTACCTATAGATAAAAGGCCCATACCAATCAAATCACCGAAGGTAGGATATAAGATTTTGAATCAACCTTGTGAGTAAAAATAACAAGAGGAAAAAATATTAGCTAAAGCGTAATTGCTACAACTTGACATTTAATATTATGATAATGGTGTTTGGGATATATAATTAAGTATGGCGTGTTGTTTTAGTGAAACCTGGAATAATTCTTAAAAAAAACCGCTTGTGTACTGCATATTTAGAATATGTAAAGATACCTTCTCTAATTTTTAGATAATTGATAATCTTAGAAATGTTCAGATAAAGCTTCAGAATAAAAGCTTCAGAATAAAAGGTTGTGATGGGTTACTTCCTCTTCTTTGAATATTAAGGCATTTGAAATTTTATGCAGCAGTTGTAAACAAGATAATGAGTTACAAATAATACTAAGCTCTTTCCTGCCTTTTAAGAAGTTTCCTCCCCTCCCCCAATATTTTAAATTTGGTCATGGTTTTACATGAAATAACTTATATCTTCAGTAATTGAAAATTTGTTTTAACATGCTACCTTCCTGTTTTGCAGGATAAGTGGCAGCCACTTTTGAGTACCGTTACAGGTGTCCACAAATACAAATGGCTGAAGCAAAATGTCCAAGGCTTGTATCCACAGTCTGCCCTCCTTAACACCATTGTTGAATTCGCACTTAAAGAAGAGCCGGTGGATGTAGAAAAAATGAGAAAATGTTTATTAAAACAGGTAAAATGGATGAAAATGGGCTTGCATGTATTAGCAGTTTATATAAGTATGACAATTTTTTTTTCTCTTTTGCAGTTAGAAAGAGCTGAAGTTCGTCTGGAGGGAATAGATACTATTCTGAAATTGGCAGCAAAAAATTTTTTGCTCCCATCTGTGCAGTATGCTATGTTCTGTGGATGGCAGAGGCTTATTCCAGAAGGAGCCAATATAGGGTAAAACTTTTTGTTGTTTTTGCTTTCACAATTCTTCAGTAAGAAAAAAATACTTACTTTTGTTGTTTTTCTATGAAGGGAACCTCTTACTGACTGCTTGAAGGATGTTGATCTGATCCCACCGTTTAACAGAATGCTGCTAGAAGTAACTTTTGGAAAGTTGTATGCGTGGGCTATTCAGAATGTCCGGAACATCTTACTTGATGCTAACGCAAAATTTAAAGAATTAGGTGAATCTCATTTTGTTGCTGTTGGCTTGGGAGAAGACTGTTTTAAATGAATATTGTTGCATTTTTTAAAGTTCCTAATAATTTGGATCCTAAAATAAGTTCCCTTGGTTTGTGCTGAGAAATGCTTTGACTTTCTGTACAGCCATGTGTTGTTCCACTCCCTGCCCTGTTCCCCCTTAACTCACTTTTCAGTGTTGAAGAGAATGTTGCTGGTATCCCAGCAACAGGTCATTGATTACTCATTAGTAACACTTTACCATTAAAATCTAAATTATAAAAAGTTTCTTGGAACTTCAGCTTGTAAGTTCTTAAAGCCAAGCAGGGGATAAAAAATATTTTAAACCATCAAACAAATCTATAACCTTTTTTTATTGTASCTCCCAAATGTCAACTGACTTTGTTATTTATATTACTTTTGAATTAGGTGTGCAGCCTGTTCCTCTACAAACAATTACTAATGAGAATCCAGCAGGACCAAGTCTTGGGACTATTCCACAAGCACGTTTTCTGCTGGTCATGCTCAACATGTTGACACTGCAGCACGGTGCTAATACCTTGAGCCTCCTCCTTAATTCTGGCATGCTAGCATTGACACAAACAACACTGCGTCTGATAGGTATGAGATCTTCTTGTTTCTTGTTAGGAAGAAAGCACATGTTTTATAAATCTCCTATATTTTCTACCTGTTGGTGTACCCAGACTTTGCTGCTTAAAGGTAGTACTTAATGCTATTTACCTTTACCCCTGAGACGAAAATCATGTCTGTAAGCACGATTGAGAAGGAACTTAGTTGACTTATAGCCTTTATTCAGACATGATTTTTCTCCTAAGCCTTTGCTTTGGCCATCTGTTGCTAGAATTTAGGAGTGATAGTGCAGTTTTGGTGAAACATTACAAATAAATTAAAAATGGAAAATTTAAAATGGAAATATTAAAAACTGTCTACTCCCTACTCATTCAGTTTAATTTGTTCTACCTATTAAAACCATTCCCAGTGTGCATATTTAAGCTGGAAGCTTCCTTTGTTTGTTCTGTTATAAGTTGTCCTGTGGTGTTTTTTGCCATGATTCAAGTTCTCCTGCGTTTTCTTTCTTGGTTTTCTTAGATGATAGTAAATATTTGTTCTTGTAATTTGTACTTAACTGGAGTGCTCATAAGAAGTTTTTTCCAAAAAAATTCTATTAGTAGACCTGTTTAGCCACTGGACTTGTCATTATAATGTCTCTATTATTTAACATTTATTTTTGTTCAAAATTAAGTATTTAAAGTCCTGTGCATTCAAAACCTAGTTTCCTAAAAGGTCATCTGACTGAATCACCTGTTAAGCCAGCTTTCCTATTTGTTATTTCTTTTATATTGCAAACCTTATGTATCTTAAAATTTAAGTGTGACAAAGGTAATTATAAAAACTTGTAGCTGGTTTTAAATTTTTTCATGTTTTTTCCTCTTTAGGACCTAGTTCTGACAACATTGAAGAAGATATGATTGCCTCTTCTCGTGGAGCTTCTGCCACAGTCCTAGAAGAGTCAAGAAAGGAAACTACACCTGTTCAGCTCCCTGTTTCTGGACCAGAGCTGGCAGCCATGATGAAAATTGGTACCAGAGTGGTGAGAGGGGTAGACTGGAAATGGGGTGATCAGGTACAACTTCTTTCGTACAGGTTTGGGTGTGTTAAAATCTAAAGTCTCTATTCAGTGGACGCTCTGTGAATTTTATGTTCAAACTTTAAAGGTCATTTTACATTTCAAAGACTTAGAGAATTAACATAAAACATATTTGTTTAACTTCATTTTTGGAGATGAAAATTCTTTTTTAGTGAGACTGTTCTGATTCACGATTTAACAGGAATTTGGAACACTTGTTTTCAGTGTACAATTTATACGTACAATATTATGCACTTCCAACTAGGTGTGTATGGCACTTTTATAGTATATAGTAAAACAGATCTAAACATGAGTGTTACTGCAGTTTACTGGGGTAATTTCTTTTGAAGATTGTGACATGCTTTCCAGCTTTATGCTGGATTTTGAAACATTATTGAAGGTTAGCAGCAAACGAGCAATAGCATTATTATATTATTAACTTTGGATACGAATTAGTGTTGTTGATTATGTAACTTGAGCCTCTCTCTTCTGTCAGGATGGACCCCCTCCAGGTTTGGGTCGTGTGATTGGAGAACTGGGAGAAGATGGCTGGATTAGAGTGCAGTGGGACACCGGAAGTACAAATTCTTACAGAATGGGGAAGGAGGGAAAATATGATCTCAAACTAGCTGAGCCACCACCGGCAACACAGCCCACAACTGAGGATTCAGACACTGAGGATGATTCTGGTAAAAAAGCAGTTTTTTTATAAAAGTGGATGCAGGGTTTTAGTTGAATTCCAAATTTGGTATCTTATAATATGGAAAAGCTTCTTTCACAGAAGAAAATGCTTCATCAAAGAAGATTAATTTAATAGGTGTACATTTCTGACCAGAATCTTTCTTATGATAGCTTTACCATGAGAAAGGAGGATAGAAAGGGTGGTATCACATTTGTTGCATATTCGCGGGCCAAAGAAAACAGTATTATCCAACTGAAATAGTTTGTTACAGTTACCAGGAGGTACATGTTTTAACATATGTTAATGCCATTCTAAAGTGTGTTCTTTATATGGCCTAATTTTACATCTGATCACACTGTTTCCCTATTCTTGGCACTGCATTTGGAATTTCTTTTAAGTTGCGTACTGCTAGAGAATAACTTGAAAATATTTGCACGAAATATATGACTTATTTTTTGCTCTTGCAGTTGGAAATAAGGAATCTTCTTCATGTCAAATCATCTTAGAGAAAATATTTACAACAAATTTCTCACATGGTGTTTGTTTCAGAACTCTTTGWGAAATAGATTAACTTAATGTATTCCTTTGACTTTTGTGTCTCCCTTCAGAAGGAGAACAAGTTGAAAGGAATCTCCACCCTACTTCTATGATGCTGACGAGTACAGTGAACCTGTTGCAGACACTGTGTCTCTCTGCTGGCGTCCACGCTGAAGTCATGCAAAGTGATGCTACTAGGACTTTGTGTGGTCTACTCCGTATGCTTGTGGAGAGTGGAACAATAGATAAAACAGGTATATTGTATAGACACAGTCTCATTCAGCTATGTGCTTCTGTTTTGTGCTTTGTTGTCTTGTAACTCTGTAAATAATTTGTTACTAGTTTTTAATCCTTTAAGGCCAAAGGCTAGAAAATGCATTTTCAGAGCTTTTAAAATCTTATTTGTTAGCAAAAGCAACATAAGTGATCTTGAGCATTCTTAGAACATAAGCAGTAGAAGCAGGAGAAATGCATGAGATGTGGAGCATCAGGATGTGTATGGTTGGCTTACACAATGAATTTCTTAGCAGTCTTTTTCTGTTTGGGGAGAAAAGACTGACTGGGTATGTCATATTAATTTCCATAGCTGCTTTGTAATTTCAGAAGTAATGCTGTTAACTACTTTGAAATAAGGAAACAGTGTAAGGATGAGAATTGTTTTAAAGGCATATCTAATAAAATTAATTACAGGCTCTAAAATTGAAGTTAATAGTTCATGTAAAGACAGTGGGGTAGCTCAGTGTTATGATTTGTCCAAGAAATCCCCCTGTGGTATATAGATAATTACGTAGCTGGCGGAAAAGTCAACTATTATATGTATATATCTTTTTGTTTTTAGCTTCCTTGCCAAATAAATTAGTTTATAAAGAACAGCATAGGAGTTGGTGCACGTTGGGATTCATTCGAAGTATAGCACTCATGCCTCAGATGTGCAGCACTCTTAGTACATCTCAGTGGATAACTTTGCTAATGAAAATTGTTGAGGGGCATGAATCTTTCACTGCTGCTTCACTACAGAGACAGGTAATGTGTGTATTTCCAAATTACTTTGATAGGCAATGAACTTAGTAGACTCTAGTTGTCTTTAAAAAAAAAAAAAACCAGTATATTTTAAAAAACAGATAGGAAATGTCCTTAAATCAGTTTTTAATTAATTGGAAAAAAGATAACGTCTTTTTATATTTAGGATTCATTGTTTTAAATATACATCTGTAAGTTTTTGAGCCTTCAGGGCATTACAGACTCCCTTATTCTGTTGAAAGCCTGGAAGTTCTGTACAGATGAGAGGCCAAAACAGTGTTCCAAAAATGTATTCCAGAAACTCCCATATAACATTTCCTAGAAGTTGAATAAAGAAAAGAATAACAAAAAGATGGTTAGGAAAAATGTACAATTTCATTTTAAAGTTATCAAATTGTGTATTATCTACTGTCCCTCCTTCCATAGTAAACTGTTATTACTGTTTTAATTACAGTCTCTCTTAAGAAGCTGCATCTTTGCATCTTATTTTGGTATTTTATTTCCCTTGTCTGCTTTCCCCTTTTCTTTTTTCTTTTTTTTTTCTTTTTCCTTTCCTTAGCATCTTGCAGTGCCTTTTTCATGAGATTGAAAAGCAGCCTTATTATGAAATAACTCTTCCAAGTTTTAAGACTCGGGGATCAAAAGATCATCTTAATCTCTTCCTTGATAAGGCATCAGCATTTTTTAACTAAAGCCTTGTATCATAAAGGCCTGTGCATTTTTGTGTGATCTTCCAGCAAATTCTTGCCAGTATATTTAATATGATGAGACTTCTGTCATCATCCAGGACTTGATGCATTAGAGTCATCTGTGCTGTTCAGGGAATACTGGAAAGAAATGAGCATTCTTCATGTACCAGCATCTAACTTAATAACAAGAAAAAACCGAGACCTTGAAGTTTTAGAAAGATGCGTTATTGACAGAGATTTGCAAGAAGAGAGATCTGTTCACTGTTACTGGTTACTTGTATTGTATTGGTCTTCTGGGTAGAAGATGAGGAAGCTCAAAACCTGAACTACTCCCGTTGAGAACGTGCAACCCCATCTGCTCTTTAATACTGCAGCGCTGCACCTTCCTGTGTTCCTCGTTAGTCCTGCACTGAGTGTCCAGGTTTAGACATGCCAGCCTGTTCTTTCTGTACTGTGTCGGAGGCCCTAGTTTCATAGTAACTGCTTTTGGGTGTCACTGTGGTTGCTTTTTGCTTTCTCGTATCATGCAGCTTTATATCTCATGATTTTTAATTATCATACCTTCATTGCAGAACACTGGGAAACTTTCATTCTGAAATACATCTTAGTACTAAGTTCTGAGTCTGGAATCTGAACAAACCTTCCCATTCTGTATTCCTATTTTTCCTATGTGTTTTAGTCATTTACATTGTTTCCCAGTGTGTGTTTGTCTCATGTCCTGAGTATTGAAGAGGTTGGATTCACTAATATAATATGCCAATAAAATTGTAACTGACTTTGAACTGGCACAACTTCTTTTAAAATATTCCTTAGCAAACTGAACTGATGAGTAGCTACTGATCAGTAGCTCTGTAATTTCCACAGCTGGAAAGAAATCAGCATTATAGAAAGAACTACAAAGGAAGGCTAACTTTTAAAATGTCTGTCTTCTATATTTAATATATTTGAGAATTTCTTTAATATTTGGTCACTTAGAATGGAATAACACTACTTTTGTTCTCCTTTTAGATCCTTGCTGTACACTTATTGAAAGCGGTACTTCCATCCTGGGATAAAAATGAAAGGTCAAGAGACATGAAGTTTCTTGTGGAAAAACTGTTTGGATTTTTAGGCAGCCTGCTTAGTACTTGTTCTTCAGATATCCCACTACTCAGAGGTAGAGGAATTTTCCCTCTGTGTCTTATTTTTATGTATAGAAAATGCATATGTTAAATTGATAACTGTTGTGCAATTGCTTTGTCTTTCCAGAATCTACTCTGAGAAGGAGAAAGGCCAGGCCCCAAGCATCTCTAACTGCCACTCACAGTAGTACTTTAGCAGAAGAGATAGTGGCACTGCTGAGGACGCTCCATTCGCTCAGCCAGTGGAATGGACTCATAAACAAGTACATCAACTCTCAGCTAACCTCCATCACCCACATCTTTGCAGGAAAACAGTCAGAAGGGGTAGTTTCCACGTTTTAAAATAAGCTCATTTTTATAGCAATRTTTATTTTGAAATTATAAATATTAAATGTTTGTAAACAATATTAAGCTTAATTTTGAAACCATTTTTATATTTTTATATATGTATTTGTGTTGTAATTTTTAAATTGAAGTATGTGTGATTAACTTCGTGTTTTAAAGCAGACAGAAGTATATATTTTCTCCCTACAGTTGATTTTATTGTTCTTTCTTAGGCTCTGTTGGATGACTATTTTCCTGACACTGAGAATCCAGAGGTGGGAGGCTTAATGGCAGTGTTAGCGGTGATTGGTGGCATAGACAGTCGCTTGAGACTGGGTGGACAAGTAGTTCATGATGAATTTGGAGAAGGCACAGTGACACGCATCACCCCAAAAGGGAAGATTACTGTACAGTTCTATGACATGCGAACATGTAGAGTGTGCCCTCTGAATCAACTAAAACCAGTAAGTTTGTTTTATTGAGGCTTTAATACAGGGAAGGGTATGGTTAAAGACTCTGATATGGTGCAAAGAAAATATTTGTTCTTCATTGGGTGAATATATTGACATTCATAGAATCATAGAATCATTAAGGTTGGAAAAGACSTCTAAGATCATCGAGTCCAACCATCAACCCAGTACCCATGCCCACTAAACCATGTCCCGAAGCACCACATCCACACGTTTTTTGAACACCTCCAGGGATGGTGACTCCACCACTTCCCTGGGCAGCCTGTTCCAATGCCTGACTACCCTTTCAGTGAAGAAATTTTTCCTAATATCCAATCTAAACCTCCCCTGGCACAACTTGAGGCCATTTCCTCTYGTCCTAGACAACAACACATACAATCCTCTGAATGCAAATCTAAGATGGTACTCATGTGAACCTCTATAGGGCCTTTAATGCCCATCCTTATTTGTTGAGCAGGTGAAAGGAGAAGGGATTTGAGCTGAAGTCCTTTGACTTGAGGTCAAATCCCAAGTCATAACAATGTGATTTATAGCTCTTACATGAGAGGAGCTTATTTATTTGTATTTAACTTGATTTGCTAACTAATGTAGATACTCTTGAGTGTTTTCATTTGAATCTTAATCTTAAGTTGGTTAATATGGCTTTAGTGAAAGCACAGTCAAAGTGCCTGGTCTGCTTCAGGGACTGCAGTTCTTCATTGCTCTGAATCTGTCTTGCTTTTTGACCAAGCAGACCTGCAATTGTGTGGTACAAATACAGGCTTAGGAGCTATCTAGGGAATAGAAATCCTCTTCAGTTGTTTCTGGTCAAGAGCAGTAAAACAAATGCTACWTCTTCTCTTCTTCAGTTAGTAACCATTGAAACTTTTGAATGATTTTGTAAAATTTTTGAAAACACTTATTTTTTTTKTTTTGTTTTGTCTGGTTCTTCCCCCACTGTCTAGCTTCCAGTTGTAGCTTTTAATGTGAACAACTTGCCTTTCACTGAACCTATGCTATCCATTTGGGCTCAGCTAGTAAATCTGGCTGGAAGTAAAATAGAAAAACAAAGAATGAAGTCTCCCAATCAGGGTCTTTCAGGTACAGTTGGTGKTTTTTTGTTGTTTTTTTCTGGTTTGTTTTGTTTTTAAATAGCTGGATATACTCTGGGAAAAATACTGGTAACAGCAAACATACATAAGAAAAAGGGTTTTCTGGAACCTTACCTTTTTTCTTAGTCAACATTGAATAATGTGCACTTATGAGACAAGTTTAGCTAGGAGATGAATTGCTGTGCACTGTAAGTGGAATACCATTTTTGCTTTGGTGAAAAAATGTAAATAAGGTTTGGGGCTGGACTTCTTGTATTGAATTGTTTAAAATACTGGATGCACAGAACAGCTGCACTTACTCTGCTATAGATCAGCTGTATGATTGTGTAGGGTGTGAAAAGTAGGAAGGYGGTGTTCTTAATATCATGGGTCATAGAATGTGTGCAACTTTTTATTCAGGTGCTGTTCAAACTACCTCATACGATCAGTATTTCACAAGCTTTTGCACAGTTAAGATATAAACTGATTTTGGACTGAGGTTGTATGAATGATAGCCTTTCTTCTCTAATAAAAGAGATTCCTAGCGCTAATGGCTGCTTAATATTTCTCATAGGTCAAGTGGATTTGGATCTACTGCGATGCCAGCAATTAAAGCTGTACATACTGAAAGCAGGCCGAGCTCTGCTTTCTCACCAGGATACACTAAGGCAGATCTTATCTCAGCCAGCTGTTCAGGAGTGTGCATTAAATCCTGCAGGTATCCTGAAATGCAACCTGAGTGCGCTGCTGTTTATTTAGATGGTAGATAGAGTATGTGACTATAACCCTTGCTAACGGCAGTTGGGGGGTAGAAATTAGGTTTGCCCTCTAAAGACTAAAAATGAAAATTCAGGAATGCTTTAACCTTATGTATTAAAAGCGTTTTGACTTTTTAACTTAGGTTTTAAAGACTAAGTGGATCAAGTGTTTGAAGCTTGAAGTATTGGAGTTAGATAAATTTRTATGTCTTGTATAGTTAGTAAGCTTTGTAAGTAATTTTAAAGAGCTTGTGGGTTTTTTGGGGCGGTTTCTTTTTCTGCTTCAAAGCTTGAAGTATGGGTTCTCAATTGGCTATTCCTTTTACTTCAAAAGTTTTGCAGTTTCCAGTGAAACAAGTACCAGCGTACAGTGTCTTAAGCATAACCTTAAAAGGAGTTTAAGGAATTGTAGTTTTAATACTTTGAATTAATTCTCTATATACATTCATTCTRTATATAAAAATAAATAAAATAGCTCTGTTAGCTTTCAGGATAGCTATCGATGTCCTTATAGTTTATATTAATTCTTCAGGCATTTGTGAAGCATGTCTTTAAATGTAGTTTGTTTGTATATTTCTGGGGGGTTTTGTCAGCTGCCAGATTTTAAGTCAACAGAATCATCAGTTTTTTCCCAGGAATGGAACATCGTTATACTTCTACCATCAGTTTTTAAGGGGTGGGGAACAAACCTTTTTTTTTTTTTTTGTTTAAACCAGAACAGCATAAGTACATTAGGACTGTTAACTGTTTTGTTATTGTTTCAAATATGAGAACTTCCTTTTGTTGGAGTGAAAAGAAGAGTGAGAACACTTTCCTGAGATAGCCACAGTAAAGATCTAGGAAACATGAATGTTTATGCCAACAAGAATAAAAAATCAAATATAAAAGTTGCAGAATCGTGARCCAGTTGATTCAAAAAAGGTGTACTCTTTTGAAGGGGCAATGAATACCTGTAGGGAGCTCTTCCAAAGAGGTTTATTAGAGGGGGAAATGACTCAATCCAGAAAGCATGCACCATGGTTTTGGGGATCAATAACGTTGTTGGTTGTCTATATATTTATCCTGGAAGGACCTCTGTATAAAAATCTTATTGTCAAAAGGTGAGCTCAGAAGATGCTTGTACAAATTCACTGTCCAATGAGCAGTTTCTGCTAGACATGTTCTAGGTGTATTTTAGTAAAACTATTGTTTATCTACAAATTTCTCATTTGCTTTTTTGTACGGAGATTGTGGCACACATGATTTAATCTTAAATGCATGATTCCTCTGGAGAAGAAATATGGAAGAAAGAATATGTTTGATCAACCAATAGGCCCCAGAATAAGTCTCCTGATTGACTTATTTTAACCAAAATCATGTAATGTAATGTTTTTGTTTCAAGAGGATGGAGCAGTTGCCTCTCCCGACATAGGAGATATGTCTCCTGAAGGACCTCAGCCTCCCATGATTCTTTTACAGCAACTTTTGACAGCTGCTACGCAACCATCACCTGTGAAAGCAATATTTGACAAACAAGAGCTTGAGGTAGAGTCCTGTTTTCTGCTAATAAGTAACCTAATAAATAAGTCTTTTTAATTTGTATTCCAATTGTTAAGCTATAGGTTTAAAAAAAAAAAAGGGACACTGAACTCCTTTTGGCAAATAACCTTTAATTTCAGGCACACACACAAAAACCCCCATGCTAAATGTGCCTGTGTTACTTGGACTGATTTGTTTGTTCTCGTTTAGGCTGCTGCTTTGGCAGTATGCCAGTATCTGGCTGTAGAGTCCACACATCCTTCAACTCCAGTGTTTGAAGACTGCAGCTCTAGTGAAGCTACAACACCCATCACAGTGCAACATATCCGACCCACAAAAGTGAAGAAACGCAAGCAATCTCCAATTCCACCCCTCCCGATTGTAGTTCAACTTATGGAAATGGGATTTCCTAGGAAAAACATAGAATTTGCACTAAAATCTCTGTCTGGAACCTCTGGAAGTGCTTCTGGATTACCAGGTATTTCGTTTAGTTAAATTAATGATGTTAGAAGGAGAAGGAAAGTTGTGAGCAGATTAAAATGCTACTTATAAGGGARCAATTGTTACTTCTCTTTTTCGGATACTATCTTAAGAATGTCAGAGAATCCCTTAGAGAGAGACTGAGTTTGTTTTCTGTATTAGGAGTGGAAGCCTTGGTTGGCTGGTTGTTGGATCACCCTGATGTTCAAATTACGGATCTCTCTGATGCTGATACTATGTCTGATGAATATTCAGATGAGGAAATAGCAGAGGAGGTGGAAGAAGCTGAAGCTGCTTGCCCTGTGGTAAGTATCAGCTTACTAAAACCTAAGTCATGTTAGCTGGCTGCAAATTTTGTAATTATTTCCTTTTATGAACTTGGTTACAGTACAGGACATTCTGCTGTCCCAAGATTTCAAGACTGTAACAAGGACCACATTTGCCATATGTTTCTAAGACATGTCATAAAAGAACTCAAGAATAATCTATAAATATTTATGTATGAGTAGCACAAGGGAAGAGTGGAATGCAGGTAGACGTTTCACTAGTGGTAGCWATAAGTATCCCTAATAATTGGTCTCAATTTAATCTAAAATAATCAATGCTATAGTGTAATATTTGTAAAGGACTCTTAATTCCTATTCCCCCCCCCCTCCACCCCCCGCCTCCCTTCCTTTGGTCTGAAAAACAGAAGTATGTTAGCTACAAGGAATGACTGAGGAATTAGTGAATAAATGGCAAAAAGATGTCAGTGAAATAACTTAGCTTTTTCCTTATAAAAAATATTTTCACTTATTGGTGATAAAATTGCCTTTACAATGCCTATTGAGTGTGGTGGCTTTAATGTGAATTTATATTAGGCTTCTGTTGACTTTCAGGAGCTGTTTTAGTAAGGATTTACTAATAAATGAAATGGGTTCTATATTTCTATTTATTTTTTCATGAGTTATGTTGAGTTTTCTGGCACATGTGGGATTTTGTAATTCAAAGAAATGCATTATATTTTGAAGGAAATTAACTTGACTTTGAGTTCTGATATCTTTATCAGTATTGCAGTGAGAATGCCTCAAATGAAAAAAACATTTAATGCTCAAAACAGAATGAAGTTTTCTGAAAATTCTCATTACAGCGGGAATGCAAATAGTTCTCTTACAATTTTTAAGTTAATCAAATCTTGAAAGGAATAATTTCTGATAACTACGATCTTATCTTTTTCGTCAGCTTGTTTTTCTAAGGGAATACTTTAAATCCCATTGTATTATATAACAGAAAAATTAGTAGTGTACTTTAGGTAGGAGTTCACCATTCACCACTGTTTTTTTGTTTTCTTTCCTGTCCAAACAAATAGCCTAAGAAGTGGAATGTGAATGTGTATCTGCAAGGCTAAGTAGATTACTCACAAATCCTCTTTGTTCTAATTTTCTTTGGCAAGCAGATTTCATAATAGCAACTTGCAGCTTGTTTCACATATTTTGAAAATTTGCAGCTACGTTCCTTGGCAAGTCATTGTGAAAATTAAACTTTAGTTTAAAGTAAAGTAGATCTTAAATGTTAGCCCTGTAGTGAGTTGACCTATTGAAGATTTTACCCATTTTGGCATGCAACTTGGATATTATATGTGTGTTTTTGTTGGGTTATCTTCAGTCTCTGCTAACAATTTTATTTATCTGAATTGAAAACAAATTTTGTAACTGTTACGTGTTTGTTTTGGATTTTTTTCCAGTCAAGTGGTGCTGTTGTAACAGAGAGCCAGACCTATAAGAAACGAGCTGATTTCTTAAGTAATGATGACTATGCTGTGTATGTGAGGGAGAATATTCAGGTAAGCATGATGATGAAAAGCTATGTTGAAACTATTTTCCTTCTGGTACAAAAGTCTTTACATACCTATGGGATTCTATTGTCCTTTTTCCTTAGGTGGGGATGATGGTTAGGTGCTGCAGAACCTATGAGGAGGTTTGTGAAGGAGATGTAGGCAAAGTTATTAAATTGGATCGAGATGGGTTGCATGACCTGAATGTACAGTGTGATTGGCAACAAAAGGGTGGTACTTACTGGGTCAGATATATCCACGTTGAGCTTTTAGGTAAGTTTGCTGCTAACTGCTTTTTAATAAAAAACTGAATGATACACTAAGGGAGATTTGTGTTTGGGGGCAAAACCCACTCACCATGCGTGTATTMTTGCAACTGCTAGGATTCCCACCGCAGAGCTCTGCCTCTCATATCAAGATAGGTGACAAAGTGCGTGTGAAGAGCTGTGTTACTACACCCAAATACAAATGGGGATCAGTTACTCACCGAAGTGTGGGAGTTGTCAAAGGTAATGTATATTCAAAATGGGGCATGGGGAGGTAATAAAACTGGAAACCACACAGACTTTCTGCAGTGTTTAAGGAGAGAATCTTCTAGACACACTTGCAAATCACACTGTTCTGTGGAATATTGCATGACGATAAGAGAGTATAGAATGCATTTGATGTCTATGACGAATTTATAGACGTACTCTGTGGCAGACTGTTTTGTTAGTGTGTTCATCTGCTTTTTGAGCCACTCCATTCACATAGAGTAAAGATCTTTAAGAATCTGTGCAGCTTCCTGTTGTAGTTCTCATTTATACYTTGGATGAACCACAAATAGTTTTCCTTTAAGAAGTAAATCTAACTTGAAGACTTCATATGAAAGTGAGGAGAAAGTGGGGTGCCCTAGTGTCAAGGTGTAAGAGGCGTTATAGAAGTAATCTGTGGGGCATAGATTCTTTGAAGAGGTACAGATTTTGGTCATACTATATTTGTGCTTAGAAGTACTCTCTTCCTTTGGGAACTGTTTTAAAAAAAAAAAAAAAGAAAAATTCAGAGTCAAGGAATTTGAATAGGATAATATATATCTTTTAAAAATCTTTAGAACTCCCTTTCCCTCTGTCCCTTTCCAGGCTATCTGATTAGGTTAACACATAGTTCCATGAAAATAAAAAATTACTTTTGAAAGCTATTTTTATTATGTGTTTCTGCTCTGATGTTGGTCTGGACACTTGCTGCTTAATTTCATAGAAATTTGCAACACATTGTATTTTCTGCATGTTTTTGTCACAGCTTTTAGTGCCAATGGAAAAGATGTCATTGTAGACTTTCCTCAGCAGTCTCATTGGACTGGCTTATTGTCAGAAATGGAACTGGTGCCCAGCATTCATCCTGGAGTCACGTAAGTGATGATTTACGTTTTTCTTAATGTATATGGGTTATCCTTTAGCCTTATTGTCTTGATTCCGTTATCTTGACTGTTGTTACAATTAACTTGTACCATGAAAACTGCTAGAAATATATTTACTCGTTGTTCTTTTGTGAAATCAGGTGTGATGGCTGTCAGATGTTTCCTATCAATGGGCCTAGATTCAAATGCAGAAACTGTGATGATTTTGACTTTTGTGAAACCTGTTTTAAAACCAGGAAGCATAACACCCGACATACTTTTGGCAGAATAAATGAACCAGGTAAGTTTCAGAATCCAAGTATTTCTTAGATTAATTTAAAATGCATTGAATTTGTTTTTTAAAAAAAAAGTTTTAAATTTCTGCTCCTTAACATAATGAAAAATTAGTGTTTGGACTGACCCTCTAGACAACAAAACATTTTTAGCAGATCATAGCACTGCTACAATTGCACATGGTGGACTACACCAAAACATCAACCCTTAAACTTTCTTTGTAGTGTTAAAAAAAAGTTTAAAAAATATGGCTACTTGACAGTAACTCTTTATGTCAGAACTGAGTTTTCAGCTACACCAAGAGTAAAACGTATAATTCTTTAATCCTCCTGCCTTTTGCTATCAGCCTAAATATAGGTGAATGGAATCCTTGTGACAGCAGGTGCAGCTTGAAATACCTAAGATACCTTCTTACACCTCAGTTGTTCTTCAGCAATTTTGCCTATCAGTGTGTGATGGTTGTTGCCTTGTTTCCTCCATGATGTGGAGACTCCAGGGAGGTGTGGTAGGAAAGGGAAGCCCTTTGAAAGACTCATAATCAGAATTTTTTTTTTTTTTTAGGGCAAGAACAGGTGCAGCCATTTTAACTCCCAAAACTTTTGGGTTTTGCATTATGATGCAAAACTTACCTGACACTAGCTTTTATTTCTTTTCTCTCCACCTGTCTAAAAATCAGTCTGATCCCTAGTATTTGCAAGGTGATGCTGGCTTCTGGACTAAATCTCTTCATATTTACGCGTAGCCAGTCTAGTTGGTTTGGAAAATGAGTAAAACTGATTCCCTGCTAGAAATCATGAACATACATTGCATGTGTATGATGGTTTGTCTAAAGGGCAAGAAAGACTTTCCATTAAGAAATCAGCTAATATAGTTGTACAGCTACTAAGGTGTGAATCTGTAATCCTTCCCGTTGCCCTGGTTAGGGTAGAGGAGTTAAAATATTCTTTTAGTCAGGCTTTCTAGAAGCTACAAAGATTAGTGAAGGGAAGTAGAAGGGGGTTTTTGCAGGGAGGAAATCAACAACTCGCTAAACCACCTCATTCTTGAACAAGATTTGGAATTTGGAGTGTTGTGACTTAGCTATGTCTATTCTTCTGTAAGGGATTTCTATTGAGGGTTGGTTGCATACTTTTCACATGCTATGGTGGTGTACAAAATTCATCTGCTGTGGGCCTGTATTTTGAAGTATGTATCATAAATTTTGATTTGTATTTCAAAAGGAAGGACCCTTTCAAGTGGCTGTTTAGTCAAGAATGTTAGTCTTTTAAGGATTCTGTCAGTTTAAAGATTGCGTGCCCCTGTAGTGTTTTATCATTCGATTTTAGGAATTACTCTTGGTGTCTTACACCCCTGAAGAGAGTACTTTTCCTTAATTTTTTAATGTTTATTTTTTACTAAGTTATGCTTGGTTTCTTGGTACAAATGAGTCATAAGTGTAAGAATAGAAAATGTGACTATCCCAAATGACAGGCATGAAAACTTGTAGTCAGGTAAAGTGCTTGAACAAATCTTGAGCTATGCCCTTTAAGCATGAGTAGTATTACCATACCTATGTGACATGCTTCTGTATTCTACTTTTAGACTACATAGCTGAAATCTTTGATTTGTTATATTTCCTTTCATATT
Organism: Oceanodroma leucorhoa; assembly: GCA_030449065.1. Lineage (NCBI taxonomy): Eukaryota > Metazoa > Chordata > Aves > Procellariiformes > Oceanodroma > Oceanodroma leucorhoa. The sequence continues at coordinate 3,140,220 of JASVER010000062.1, forward strand.
GCTTATGGGTTTAATAAAAGTAATTTTCTTTGAGAGGTACATGCTTAATGTTTCACTTAACCATGCAGGTCAGTCTCCGGTGTTTTGTGGGCGTTCTGGAAAGCAGCTGAAGAGACGGCATAGTAGCCAGCGGGGAATGTTACTGGATGATTGGTCAAGAATAGTTAAGAATTTGAATGTCTCATCCTCTGTGAATCAGGCTTCACGTCTTATTGATGGTAGTGAGCAGTGCTGGCAGTCTTCTGGCTCACAAGGAAAGGTAACTTTAAGCCATAACTGGTTTATTCTGGGATACTTTCATCTTAAGATGATAAGTATTTACCTTACTGAAATATATTTGTTTGTTACCTTTGTGTAAGAGAGAAGAGTAGTAAAAACAGACATCTGAAGTACAAAACTATGTTTCTTCATAGTAAATGTGCCTATTTTTTTAAAGCTGTGCTTCATCTTTCTAATTATTTCATGTGAATTATAAGAAACTTGTGTGATTTTTGAAATACAGGGTAATTAGTCTATTCTGTAGTTGTTTATATGGTTACAAATGCCTTTTTGGTATAATAACTGATGACAATTGTTCTTAACAATCACATTAATTATATTTTCTTAAGTGAGTTTGTTGCAATATGAAAAGTTTCCTTTTTATTCTTGTTAACCGTACGGTGGTCCTAACAATACTATCTGAAAATGAAATTCTATGTGTTTCTCTTAGCACTGGATTCGCTTGGAGATTTTTCCAGATGTTCTTGTTCACAGACTGAAGATGATAGTGGACCCTGCAGACAGCAGTTACATGCCCTCTTTAGTTGTAGTTTCAGGTATGTGGATATTCTCTGAGAAGTCTGATTTTTTTTTTTTTTTTTTTTTTTGTACATTCAACAGTAGGTATTTATCTGGTTTCAGTTAACATAGTCATCTATTTAACATGCATAGTGCCTGTTTATGAAACAAACACCGTATCTTAAAATGTTTTTCTTTCCATGTTTTATTTTCTAGGGGGGAATTCCTTAAATAACCTTATAGAGCTAAAGACAATCAATATAAATCCTACAGACACCACAGTGCCTCTTCTCAGTGATTGTACAGAAGTAAGTGAAGTTTGTGTGAGAATTACTTGTATGCACCAGAAAAATATTGCTATATGAAAAGCACTATTGTGATTATTAAAGCGTGGTACTTTACTTTCCCTCTAAATTAGCACTATTTCTGGCAGTTTAATAAAGTTAATTATCCTGGTAAGTCTTACCATAATCACAGTGTAACTCTATTATAGCCTTAGTAGTAAAGATATTTTAGACTTTTTGATGCAAATCAATATACCTATGAACCAAGACATCCTAATAAAAGTAAATTTGGGGATAATTTTGGTGAGTGATAAAGCTTATTTTGGATAGTAGTACTGATCTTTCTCAGTAACAGCAAGAAGGAATGCATAATGAATTTTTAGAAGAATGGAAGTGAAATCATTCACGAACTAGTGAGGCCGTATGTTTATCTTGAAGTATAAATTATGGAGGGCTGAAAAGCCAGATATTTAATGTTACAGATTCATTTTGTTAAGGTGTCAAAGTCAAGCAGAAGTTGTAATTCTTTCCTATGTTTTATAAAGTTATATAGGACCCAAAAGATGGCAATTTAGTTTTTTCTTCTTAGTACCACAGGTATATTGAGATTGCAATCAAGCAGTGCAGAAGCTCTGGGATTGATTGCAAAATACATGGCCTCAGCATACTGGGACGTATACGTGCAGAGGATGAAGATTTGGCTGCAGTCCCTTTCCTTGCTTCTGATAATGAGGAAGAGGATGACGATAAAGCTAACACTGGGAGGTAGGTAACTGGAGGCGTGGGGGGGAAATGATAAAGAACCTTAGTGTCTATATATTCCAATCAGATTATTGTAAGAAGAGCAACTTAATTAGGTTGAATGGTAGTAAAGAGGAATCAGTATCTTAAGTTTGTCAGAATTGTAAGTAGGTCACTTGTTGATAAATAACTTCTTTAAGATTATCACACTGGTGGTAGCATTTTGTACAACTGTTCTGCAGTATAGTTGGAGTTGAAAACCTAGTTAAAAACTTGATGTGTTTGTATTTGGTATGTGACGTGTGTATATTTACCACTGCTCAGCAAAACATTCTGGGTTTTTTTTGGTTTTTATTTGTTATAGCCACCACTTAACTGTGGTGGTGTAGTTTGAGTACTGAAACTGTTCCAAACTGTAAAATCAGTAAATACAGTAAAAAGATGCCTATGCTATAGCATGCAGGTTGCTAAACTTAAAAAACTGTTTTTTTTTCTCAATATGTTCAGTCTTGTTAGAAAGAAGGCAGCTGGGCTTGAATCGGCAGCTACAATAAGAACCAAAGTTTTTGTTTGGGGACTGAATGACAAAGACCAGTTGGGAGGGCTAAAAGGTTCCAAGGTATGTTTGTTGTTTTCATACTTTAGTACTAAACAGATACAGCTAAAAATAAAATGTATGAGTCTCACACAACTCAGAATTAATTCAAATCTAATCAGAATTTTAAAGTTTATTACCAAAAGCCAAGAAGAGTAGGTTTTAATGGCTTTTTACTGTTAAGACATGTAGGTGGAAAATTGGAGAAAATTTGCGTTTTGGTTGTTACTCTGAAATCCAGTTTGATTTTTAGTAGCCACTTAATCATTTGTTTTAGATGACAATGAACCAATTGTTCTGCAAATGTGTGGCACTCTCTATATATTCTGTTTCTTTTGAGTTTGTGTGCATGAAATGAAGTTATTGGTGAAGTTTTCTATGTATTACTTGTACCTGAAGCTGGTGCAGTAATCAGAAAAAAAAAAAAGTTGAATTCTAGTCTTTTGATTGGTGTAACTTGATTACAATTCAGTGTAATTCGAGAGGAATTTCAGCCCTGTGTGCAGCCATTTATACATAATTTTTAATACAATGCAAGATGGTAGATACCTGGCAAATGTTTAATCCATTTAAGATATCATTAATCTGAAAAGTATGTTAAGAGAGCATTTATTTAATTTATGTTGTAAATAAAACACATATATTGCATCCGTAGAGTGCCTTTCAGGAAACAAAAAGTTAACAGTTACTGTATTCTCCATCCTGTATTTCACTGGTGCATAAAGCCATCAAGGCTTCAGTGCAGAAGTGCAGATTTCAGTTCATTCTTGCTCCAAACACGTTGAAGGCAGAATTATGGCTGTGACTGAAGTGCTTCCCTCCCACCTAGAAAAGGGAAGAACTATAGGACAGTTAAATGGAAGAAGCAAGAGGATAACAAAAAATGAGATACATCTATAAATATGAACTAATTCTGTAAAGACTAAACTTTTTTGAGTGGAAAAAACATGCTAACATGAACACTTTATCTTTCAGGTCTTAACAGGTATTAATATTATTAAATGCATAAATTGATTAATTAGGGTTGTAATTTAAAAACTAATTTAAAGCTTTTCAAATGTCCTTCAAACTTTTTTCCTATATACTGTAATGAAAAAGTCTGCTAGAAACTTTGTCTTTAGCTGCATAAAAATAACTGCTTTTATTGTATAAGGGGTTATGCCAGGTTTGAATGTATGTTGATTTAAAACACTTGAAAACAGATTGTTGATGTCTATTTATATATATACACAGCTTGATCAAAGACGACTTGGTAGTAATGGAGAAAAGAGGTTTCCTGGTCTCTGATCCAGATTACTAAAGCATTTTGCTTCTGAAAAACTCAGTTGTGGTTTTGTGTTCCCGTAGGCTGATTTGAAGTGTGTTGGTTAACACTTTTAACTAGGTTTATTTTGCTGTTGTGCCTTTCTTCAAAACTGAGTTTGGTTTTCTCATGAAGACTTTACTAAAAGGAAAATCCTTGTTTATATCACATGTCCTTTTTTCTCAGGTTTTGTACTTATGGTTTCAGTATTAAATGCTTTTTCTTGGTTTCTGTCTTTTACCTGGTGTGTATTAACTGGTATGTGTAGTGTCTGAATAATATGGGGAGTTTCATATATTAAAAAAAAAAAAAAAAAAAAGTACCTGTTAGATTAACTGGTTTATCACTTCATAATAGCTCTTCTTTTTAAAGTATAAATCTTAAAGGATATTGTAATGATCTTTATTTCCTGTCTGCTCTAGATAAAGGTCCCTTCTTTTTCTGAAACCCTATCTGCCTTGAATGTTGTGCAAGTAGCTGGGGGATCCAAAAGCCTTTTTGCAGGTAATATAAGTTTAAAATAAGTGTAATTAATAAAGGGCAGAAACAGATTTCCGGTTGTGAAACTTTAATGGTATTTCAAACTTTTTTTCTTCATTTTAGTGACTGTAGAGGGTAAAGTATATGCCTGTGGAGAAGCCACAAATGGAAGGCTGGGTTTAGGAATATCTAGTGGAACTGTGCCTATTCCCCGCCAGATTACAGCTCTCAGTAACTATGTGGTAAAGAAGGTGGCTGTTCACTCAGGTACTGACTATTGCTATTCTTATATACATGAACAAACATATTAAGTCTGAAAATAGTTGCTTTGCAATTTTCTTGGATGCTGTGATGCCCCAGCATATCTGATATTTTTAAAATTTTTTAAAATAAATACAGGTTATTAAATTCTATCTGTTGCATAAAATGTCAGATTAAATCTAATCTATTATTCTATTATTAAAATCTATTAATTTAGACCATACGCAGTTTCTTACTTGCTGATAGTTAAATTTGGTAACTGATCCAAAGAAAGTGTTTTCATTTTTGAATATTGCTAAGTGGTGGGTTTGATTTTGTTTTTTCTTGCAGCATTGAGAATAGCAAATTGAGTGATTATTTCTTTTTTAATGTGCCAGGAAACCTCACAGAAGTTTTGTGTTTTAAATTAAAACTCATAAAACTTTGAAGAAAATAAGTAGTGTGTGTTGGATTGAAAGGCTCATACAATTACATTGTAGAAGTACAGCAGTGTCAAATTTCAGAGATTTTTGCTAGACCTGCTGCCTGCTTGAAAGTTTGAAAATTTAAATTTATGTTTACACTTTTAGGTGGCCGGCATGCTATGGCTTTAACTGTTGATGGAAAGGTATTTTCATGGGGTGAAGGAGATGATGGAAAACTTGGTCACTTCAGTCGAATGTAAGGATGCCAGATTTGTCTGTATTTCAGTAAGAGAACATCTGTGTTGCATGTTATAATACAGCTGACCACCGCTGTTGACAATGACAGGATTTTTACTACAATGGGAATAAAAAATTGTGTTGTGAAAAGATTTTTTTTCAGCAGTGTGCGTCAATTTCTGGTGCAGCATTTGTAGCAGTCTTCAGTCATTTAAAAAGGAGGCATTCAATTAATCTAATAGTTGGAAACATACTTAGTGGATAAAGTCTTTAATAGTGTTTTTGAATGTCACTGATGAAATGGCACACTTCTGGACATAGAGTTTTTGGTTACTTTTATAAGGTAAGGTTTACAGAGGTGCCTTGAGGTGTAAAACCATAGCAATTTTACATTCCTGAGCAGTAACAGTTCATAATGTAAGCCTGACAGAATATTTTGTAGCCCTTTTCTTTAGACTTCTGTTCATAAATGTGTTAGGCAGAAATAAATTTCTTATACTTTTCAGTAATACATAGTTTAATCCTCCACAGGACAGCTTTGAGGAAAATTTGAATTGTCTCAGGATATTTCTTTGTATTTCTTTGTATGCACTGCAGAACAATGTTTTGGGGAAAAAAAAAAAAAAAAAAAAAAAAGGAAAAAGATAGCCCATGGGGAAATCTTTGTTTGTCCTTCTGATATATTTTGAAGACCTACTCAGAATACATAAAAAATTACAGTGCCCAACTCAGATATTTGATATATGACAACAAATAAATGTTCATAGAGGTGTTGTGTTGGATCAATAAAAAGGGAAGTCCAGTTGTTTATTGTTCAATTGCTTCATGTTTTCTGTAATTTTATTAGAAGTAAGACTGGAGCGCTTGGTTATTTCATGGGAGCAAATTTTCTAGAGGCCATGCATAATTTTGTAAAACCTTAATAGTGGCTCTGAAACATAGTCAATATTAGAAAACCTTGAGTTGAAACTCTTCCCTGAATTTAGAGAATATTGCAAGCATATGAATAGTAAAAGTTTCCCATACTTTGACAGAAGCCTAACAGTAAATTCCAGTTCTAATTTCTCTCTCATAAGAGCAAAGTTGGGATGGGAGTGTCATCTCAATCTTACTGTCTGGCTTTGTGTCCACAGGGTGGAGAAATAATTATTTCTAACGAATTGCTCAACTTTGGGCAATGAGAGGATATCAATTTTCACTTTATATTATACACTTTTTAATTGATCCATCACTCTGGTATTTTGGCTTTGTCACCTAAATTTTGCAGTGTATACGTAAGGTATTTCTTTAAATAAACCTTGAAGTACACTAAAATAGCGTAAACTTTAGATTTTTGGTGCTACCAAAGAGTACGTCTTGGAATCATAATGTTGCATCTTCTTTTATCTTTAGGTTACTGTTAGTTATTACACAAAATTTTTTGGATTATGAAGGTTGGAGTATATTGTACAACTCTTCCATAATTAACGTAATTAATTCTTTACTCATTTTCTCTAGGAACTGTGATAAACCYAGATTGATAGAAGCGTTGAAAACCAAACGCATCCGTGATATTGCTTGTGGCAGTTCCCACAGTGCTGCCATTACCTCTAGTGGTGAACTGTATACATGGGGTCTTGGAGAATATGGAAGGCTAGGACATGGAGATAATACCACACAGCTGAAGCCTAAGATGGTAAAATAAATGTTTCTTGTCTCTGATGAAATGTGAATGTGTTTGTTTAATAAATGATAAAATAAGGCTAAAGTAAAGCTAAAACCCATGAAAGCAGTATGAAGACATCATTTTGGAGTGATGTAGGTTAGGTTTTGGTACACATACCTCTAATACCAGGCAAGCTATTTCAGAAAGGCCAAAAAGATCCAGTTTCTTTCTTTTGCTTGGGAAATGATGCAGAATGGCTACTGCTGTTTTGAACATTCATGTCCTGGATCTACTTTGATACATAGCTGGAAGCTACTGCTATCACTGAGCGATGTTGGATTCTGAGTGAGCAAGGCTTGATAACCCTTTGCTAAATGGCATGCTCAGGCTAGGCACAATGAACGACATTAGTCATAAGATCTTGAAAATGTCCGTAAGGTTTTAAAACATAATTTCTTTGAAATGTCTTGCTTGCTTTTTCTGTTTTGTAGGTTAAAGTGCTCCTTGGCCACAGAGTCATTCAGGTGGCTTGTGGAAGCAGAGATGCTCAGACTCTTGCTTTGACAGATGAAGGTAGGAACATCTTGTTCCAGAAGCTTTCTAGCGCATGGGAATACTGTGATCATTGTTTGACCTGCAGTTTGGTGTTTGTTAGGTTTGGTGTTTTCTTGGGGTGATGGTGATTTTGGAAAACTGGGCCGAGGAGGAAGTGAAGGATGCAACATTCCTCAGAACATTGAAAGACTGAACGGCCAAGGCGTTTGTCAGATTGAGTGTGGTGCCCAGTTCTCATTGGCACTGACCAAGTCAGGAGTGGTATGGACATGGTATGTTATGTTTGCCATAAAATATTAACAAAGCAATTGCTAGGTATGTGTTGTATTTATTGCTGTTTGACTATCTTAACTCCATCTGTGCCTTATCTGTGTTCTTTGTCTTTTAAATTGGCAGCTCTTCGAGACAAGCTGTGATCTGTTCAATTACTCTAACACTGTGTCTTGTAGCATGCTCAGTTGTGTATTGTACTCTGTTAGGATGCCTGGGTCTTACTGAACTAGTGGAGGAAAGGGAAGATCCTTCCCTCTCTTGGGAGCAATGGAGTGCGTAAAGGAATGTTAATTCAAGACTTTGGAGTGGAGTGGGAAAAAGAGAACCTGAGAATCGTAGTTTGGAGTATGTAGCCTACAGCTAAAGCAGAGGCTTGAGGGAGTAAGGAAGTAGTGGAGTAAGGATGTAGTAGGATAAGGAAGTAAGCTAAAGTTCAGAGGAGATGGGAAGAACTTCTTGGAAACACAGGGTCTCTGCAGAGCTCACTGCTGCTCAGAAGGCCACTGCGTTGTCAGTAATGATGCCTCGAAGCAAGAACTGATATGAGATGATCACTAAGAGTTATTCAGAAACCCTTTTTATTTTGCTTTTATTTGTCTGCTTTCTTCTGCTTTGTTTTGAACACAAACCTGGCTTTTTGAGTTTATAAACCTTTCTCTAAAATTTGAGAGCTTACTGTATGGCAGATCAACTTCAGAGCTCTAACCAGATCAAGGTCTTACCCCATCCTTGTGTGATAAGACTATGACCTGTTTGATATTTATCAAAGCAAGAAGACTTAAAATGGTCATTTTTGTTTTATTATTTGTCAGCAATTGATGAATGATATGAAGAGAAATCCACAAAACTTCTGTTTTTGTAAGTTACTTCTATTTTTAAAAGGGAGAAAAGCTTTAAGCAGAGATGGCATTTCTCAGAGTGGCCACTGGAAACTGTATTTGTCTCTCTCACTTCCCCCTCTTAAATTATTTTTTTTGTAGCGATGAAAGGATTAAGAGGAAAGGGAATTTGGCAGTCTTCAAGAACTCTTTGTAAAATTCTTGTTCGTTCCTTCCTTCCCCCAGTTTGTCTTAATACTGTTACGTCTAGTCATAAAATCTACAGCTATTTCATGACATTACAGGACTACAAGGAGATTTTTTGCGTCTATTTCAGCTGTGCATGTCTGCACTTTAGGATGGTTGAGTTGCTTCTAAACTCTTATTCTTAACCTTCTTGAATTTGTACTGATTTGAGGGAAAAATCACAACTTCTGTGTTATAACTTTAGGTAGGCAATAGTACCATAATATCATATTCACCACCAGCATAACATAACCTTTCTTGAGAAAAATTGGTAGTGGTGGCGGTGGGCAGCAGAACTGAGTGAATGGTTAGTAAAAACACAGTGGAAGAAATCTCAGTGGTTTTTTCCTTCTTTACTGACATTCTTAGAGGCATTTTAAGGTGTTTACATTACTTTTGCATATTTTTAGTGCAGTATGTGTATAACAGTTTTAGAAGAAATTAAATTATGGAGGCTTGAGAACCTATATTGAGGCTTGCAACAGTGTGAAAAAACTCAGTTCTGAAAATGTGTTAGTTCCTGTGAGTACACTGGTCAAAGGGTCTGTTATTGTTAGATTTATCCTCAATAGTATAAATCTGTCCAAGTCTATCGAAATACATCAATTTTGTAGGTATTTATAGTTGCAATGTTTCTGCAACAGAGGAAGTGCAATGTAATCACAGTTGCACTACATACAAAAAATAGTCATAAAYGATGCCTGTTCTATACTGAGTTGAAAAGTTATGGAGTCACAGAACTGCAGTTATCTTCATTTTTAGGCCTTTGTAATTCAGATTTGAAGAATTTGCTAGTTGGTGCTTGTGTTTAATCTCAGCAATAACTGAAGTATTTTGGTTCAGGAAGCTRCATTGACAGAGGAAGGTGTAAACAATATAATTGTCTTGAATTTTACGTTTACTATCTGTTGCAGGGGTAAGGGTGACTACTTCAGGCTAGGCCATGGCACAGATGTTCATGTACGAAAGCCACAAGTTGTGGAAGGACTGAGGGGTAAAAAGATCGTGCATGTGGCTGTAGGCGCACTCCATTGTCTAGCGGTTACTGACACTGGGCAGGTACGTTGTGCATCATCCTCCTTTCCCCTTTTCCCTTGATTCAGAAAGGAATAAATTAAACTGTTGAGGAAGAAGAGTGTAATAGCATCKATGTTGATTAAATGGAATAAAAATTTCTAATGATATTTATTTGCTTTTTAAAGTCTTGAATAAATATAAGCATGATTGTAATTTAAAATATATTTTATATAGCTTTCATATTATTCTTGGACTTTAAATGTTGTTGCCGTAGTAGCTTTTGTAATATTTTCCTWGTTTATGTATTATCTGCATGATCAGTTTCCTGCATCTCACTCTTAAAATGCAGAAGCAGTCATAGTATTCTGGACAGATTTTCTGCTGTGATCCAGCATTATCATTATCATAGTATTGATTCAGATCCCCAATGTAGTTACTATGCAACTAATTSTTCTAAGTTACTGTTCACTGTGAACATTGAATAATTTATGAATCAACTGATGATTTATGAATTGGCAGTAATTTATGAATAATCTGATAAAGTGCTGCTTTGATTTTTTTTCTTCTTTTTTCTTTCAGTGTATGATAATGCCTGCATTATTTAATGGGGGGGGAGTCATGGCAATAGGTTCTCTGAAGTGTCCTAGATTAATACTAATTAATCACTAATATTCCTCTGTAGGAATTTTTAAGAAAACAATTAAATGAGGCAGCCAGTGAAGCAAAGTAATATGTGGAAATGTTTACTGGCAGGTTTACGCTTGGGGTGACAATGACCATGGACAGCAAGGCAATGGAACTACTACAGTCAATAGAAAGCCCACTCTTGTCCAGGGCTTGGAAGGCCAGAAAATCACCCGGGTTGCTTGTGGGTCTTCCCACAGTGTAGCATGGACAACAGTGGATGTAGCTACACCATCTGTTCATGAACCTGTACTTTTCCAGACAGCGAGGGACCCTTTAGGTGCTTCTTATCTTGGTTGGTATTTATTGCCTTACATTGGKTTTTATTTTATGCCCTTGGAGAGTTAGCTGTGTGTGTGATAGAAGGGTGCAAAAAGAAAACTGACTTTTAAAAAAACACCACAGAACAACAACAACAACAAACATACACACCTCTCAAAAACACCAACAGAACCTCTTTCTGAAAGTGGAAGTTGTAAGGGACTTGTTCAGAAGTAGCATTAGTTTGAACTTTTGTTGTTCTTCAGGAAATTAAAATGCAACATGCTTTATCAAACGCCCCAAAGACTGTCTTTAATATGGGATAGAGCTTTATGGAGGTAATGGTAGATGGATGCTACTGTAATATTGGTCGTCTTACATGTTACCTCTTGCTATAATTCTTGATGCTACTGTTACCTTTTGTTTCTAAGGAAGGTGGCTTAAGAATTAGGGAGGCAAAACAGCAATGTTTTATGTTGAATATAAAAGCACCAAACATTTTGCTAATTAAGCTTTTTCATGAACAAGGCAATGTATTTAAAAAAGAGCAAGAACTACTATTTTTAAGAGTACCTGATAAACTTGCTATTTGAGAAATTTCTGTGTAAGTAAAACTTGTTTTAGATGCTGATTACCAAAAGATTTATATCTGTATTATCTTCCTGAGTAAGTAACAAGGTGGAACACCGTTTTATGAAAGCCCTTGCTGCAAAGCTTCCGTATTGACTTTAATGTTGTAACTGTAGGCACTGCAGTTTAAGAATCTACTGTAGAGTTAGTTTTACAGTCATCTTTCTGACTTAACAAGAAATTAGATAAATCAGTTGCAGGTATGTAGTACACCATTAAAAAATGCTCACCTTTTCTTTTTTTTCCCCTCACTCCAGGTGTTCCTTCAGATGCAGATTCTTCTGCTGCCAGTAACAAAATTAGTGGAGCAAACAGTTCCAAGCCGAATCGCCCTTCCCTCGCTAAGATTCTCCTATCGCTTGATGGGAATGTTGCCAAACAGCAGGCGTTATCTCATATACTGATGGCATTACAAATCATGTATGCGAGGTAGGAATGCAAACATTCTTGTCTTTTGCAGAGCAAAAGATAACATAGCTTACCATCTATTAGGGACTCTTGAGTCAGGTATAAATTGTTTCACAAGTTTGKACTCCTCAGGATAGGCCTAAGCTTCATTTAAATTTTCTTTTGAAGTTGGTGTTAGCTTTATGCTGTTATGTTTTCTTTACAGAAGCTCCCAGTGCCTGGGGAAAAATTTGTTTATTTAGGAATGCTCAAGTAAATCATGTAAAAGGAGTGTAAGTAAATTATGATGGATGATGTGGAGGAAGCAGTGGGGGGCAGGGTGGAAAGAACAATAAAACTTTACAGTACCCTCCTCGTTGTTGGTAGAGAACAGAGTATTTGTGCTAAAATTTATGAAGAGAAACTCATATAAAATAGTTGCCTTAAAACACAGTATCTAAGCATCAGGCCCAAAGGAGAATGGAGATAAACTACTTTTTAAATTCAGAGCTTGGAAACCTTTCCTTATTTTATTAAGACAAGCTAATATCATTTTTTCTAAGTTCAACAAGGGAGTATAATTAGATTTATTTCAATCTTTGCTAAATGATTTCAGGGATGCAGTTGTTGGAGCATTGATGCCTGCAAGTATGATTGCACCAGTAGAATGTCCCTCTTCATCGCCAGCCCCCCCATCAGATGCTACTTCTGCAGGAAGCCCTGCAAATGGAGACGAATGCGTGCTTGTAGGAGATATAGAAGAGAGGCTGAGCCCAAACCCATGGCAGGACAGGAGAGGGGAGGTAAAGTTTCAAATTAATTTTTCCAACAGTTTTTAACAGTAAAGCTGAAAAATATTGACCCATTTAGTTTGATAATAGCAGAGATTAAACAGTTCTTTCATGCTGTAATTTCAGGAGTGGGTACTCTGCGTATGTCAGATTTGGAAAAACTAAATTTTAGCGTGAAATCAGTTTTGAACTTTCAGAATGCAGTGTCATTTAAATGCAATTGTGATGATCTCTAGTAGTATTCTAGAGTTAACATGAAAGTATTAACCATTTGACCAGATATTAAATTCATTTTACAGGAGTGATCTTTAAAAAAAGAAAAAAAAAAAAAAAAAAAGTCAAGACTAAGGGAATGTTTGACAATTATTTAATGAAATGTAATAGTAAACTTGTCTCAACTAATGTAGACAGGAGGGCCTGAATGGAATTCTACTCTGCTGATTGCCAACTGCTAAAAGAAGCAGAAAAAAGAAAAGGCTTGCTACTGAAGAGATCTTTTCCTTTAATAAACTATTAATTTGACRTGTATTGTTATGGCTTGTCTTTTACATTGTAGACTTTTCTGCAGGCACTGATGTTTTATTGTATGTTTTTGTAGCAGCTGGCATTGAGGGGGGGTGTTGGCTGGTTTGCCATGCTAGGAACATAAAATAGAAGCTAAAAATACTGGGAGTGAATCTGTTGGTTTTGAATTTATGGCTGTTTTTAAATTGCTGCTGTCTTTTAACGTAAGGCCTTCTAATAAATAACTAGACTCTTGAAGGTTTTACAGTATCTTGTTGCAGGTTTTGTTATTATTTGTTTTGGCTAGGTTGTTTCCTCAGAAGATGCTGTGACACCATCTGCTGTAACTCCCTCAGCTGCTGCTGCCTCTTCCCGTCCTTTCATTCCAGTCACAGATGATCCTGGAGCTGCCAGTATCATCGCAGAAACCATGACAAAAACCAAAGAAGTAAAGTTGTCAATACCTTCCTTAAAACTTAAGTCCTTACCATGCTTTTATCAAGCAGTTTTGCTTTTTTTTTGTGCTTTTAAAGTTATTCTATAAATGACTGTGGTTTTTTTTTTAAATCTGTCTAAAGACAGAGGGAATTTTTTTTTTTTTTTTTTTTGGTCCGAAGTTAAAGGAGGTTAGTTTTAGGAAAGCTTTTTCACTTGAGAAATGGGTTTAACAGTAGGTTAATTTTGGGGCCATATAATCCCAGATTTACAAATTGTATTTTAAACTACTTTTAAACTTCTTCAGACAAGTTAACTTGTTCGGATTCAGTGAAATACTTCTTTCATCTTCACTGTCTAAATATTTCTGCAATTTGTTTTGTAGGACGTAGAAAGTCAAAGTAAAGTATCTGGCCCAGAACCACAGTACTTGGATGAGTTTACTAGTCTCTTAGTACCAGATGACACGCGAGTCATGGTTGACCTGCTAAAGCTTGCTGTGTCCAACCGGGCAGGTGAAAAGGGAAGAGATGTTCTTTCGGCTGTGCTGTCTGGTATGGGCACAGCTTACCCACAGGTCAGGTTTTGTTTCTGTTGCATTTTGTCTATGTCCTTTTTATTAGCAGCTTACTAGAATCTTTTCTTGTATTTGAAGTGCAGTTCAACATACTGAGAAACTTAATAAACATGAAAATTTGAGTTGAACTTGAATGCATGTGAACCTTAATGATTTTAATGGAAATATTACATGAATATATGCATGTGCTACAAATGTCAGTAACAGACTACTTCCTCGGTTTGTCATGCTGCGATTAGATGTTAAAATAGAAGCTTAATGAACTGTATCTATGTATTGGACAAGTGGTTGTGGTTATTGGAATGAAGCTGAATTAAACCAAGCTCTGGATCTGTGGCATGTTAGTTTAAAAACTTCCAAGTTGGTTTTGTTTTGCATCTGAGTTTATTTCTCACATTGATGCAGTCATTATTGCTAGTTAAAAATGCTGTTAATATATTGTTAATGATACAGTATTTATTCTTAATTTTTAAGATTTAGATTTGATGCATTGAAGTTTCTAACTATTTACAAAGTATCCATGGGTGTAGGTTTTTTTTGGGACAACTGACAAACAGGATTAATAAATGCTGTAATATTGGATACCAGCAGCTATATGAAAGAATGTTACAGATCATAAATTATTTATAGAATATCTGCTTACAGTAATGAACTGAAAGTTGCTTAATGTTTCTTGTAGCTTTACCTTTTAAATATTTTTTTCTAATGAGTAACAATGCATTTCTTTTAAGATGCTCATATGATGTGGTTAATTTATGGCTTTCCACTGCTTAAAGACTGGTTTGAAACATCAGAAGTGATTATGCAAAGCTGATTTTTGTATTCTTTTATTAAACTTGGCTTCACTAACCAAAAAGATGAATAATGACTTTGCTAAGGAGTGTGCACTGAATTGAGAGAAATTTTATTTATTTATTAATGGTATAAATGACAAGACAGCTTCAGTTTTAAGCAATGAAATCTTACGGTATCTCTGTCCGAGTAAACTAGGATTGTGGGGAGAGCCTAACTGATGCTATTCATGTAGAGGCAATTGAGTGGTATTTCTCAAACTGTTGCTTCTCCCCCCCCCCAATTTTCAAATTCCTTATAATGATCAGCTATATATACACCCATGTTCTGGGTTTGAAATGTAGTTGTCCTCCTCCCACCCCAATTAGATGCACACCATATATGCACTTGTACATTAATTCTGTTTTTTTGCTTCTAGCATTGATAGTGAGTCGCCGAACAACTTTGTGTGTGTGTGTTTGTGTGTGTTTTTTGTGGTGGTTTGGTTTTTTTTTTTTCATCTCGGGAGTCAGAATTTTTATTTGAAACTGCTCTTTAAAAATGAATACTATTGGAATTTTATCTCTAAACAGTGTTTTGCAATATCACATGCTGGTTAAATATTTAGAATAGAATAGAATAAACTATTTCAGTTGGAAGGGACCTACCACAATCATCTAGTCCAACTGCCTGACCATTTCAGGGCTGACCAAAAGTTAAAGTGTGTTATTAAGGGCGTTGTCCAAATGCCTCTTAAGCACTGACAGGCTTGGGGCATCGACCACCTCTCTAGGAAGCCTGTTCCAGTGTTTGACCACCCTCTCAGTAAAGAAATGCCTCCTAATGCCAAGTCTGAACCTGCTGCCCTGATGCAGCTTTGAGCCATTCCCATGTGTCCTGTCACTGGATCCCAGGGAGAAGAGCTCAGCACCTCCCTCTCCACGTCCCCTCCTCAGGAAGCTGTAGAGAGCAATGAGGTCACCCTCAGCCCCCTCCTCTCCAAACTAGACAAGCCCAGAGTCCTCAGTGGCTCCCCATAGGACATGCCTTSCAGCCCTTTCACCAGCCTTGTTGCCCTCCTCTGGACGCATTCAAGTACCTTTAACATCCTTCTTAAATTGTGGGGCCCAGAACTGCGCACAGTACTCGAGGTGAGGCCGCACCAGCGCTGAATACAGCGGAGATTTACACATTTCATTAATCTCTTGGCCTATACTTTACAGTTTAGATTTTACGGTTTGTTTTTTCTGTAAGGGAAAACAATTATTTGTGTTGTCATTTACTTACTGGAAACTTATGTTGTTTGGCCTTTAGTTTTAGGAGTTTTTCTAGTTCTAACAATACCAAAAAGAGTATTTTTGAATGAATATGATGGCTTATGAATCAGAATTCAGAAAACAAGTGATTATTTATTTATTTATTTTAAATTTGGGAAGAATGGTAGTTGGCTTAGATTTCTTGGACTAATCAAACTTACTTTTTGTAAAGTGTGTATTTTTCTTTTCTTAGGTTGCTGATATGTTGTTGGAGCTGTGTGTTACTGAACTAGAAGATGTGGCAACTGATTCACAAAGTGGTCGCCTCTCTTCGCAACCAGTTGTGGTAGAAAGCAGCCATCCATATACTGATGATACATCTTCTAGTGGCACAGTTAAAATACCAGGTATAGAATTCTTAGAGTTACGTTACTAAAATTCAGTTAATTTCAAGCCTGCATGCATAAAATTTTTCCTTAGCTTGCAAAACTGTATATTGAACTTTTAAAGCCATTTTATGTGTCCTGTCGCTATAATAAACTATTTCTTAAAACACATATTGCATGAACATCTCGATCCTGTGAAATATGCATTTTKGGGTTCACTGGCTGTGGCTGCAGCTGTATGTCATTGCTGTTATCTGTTCAGTTATGAATCTGAGAAGGACTGAGTCTTTTTCAGAGTCAGTAATTGAACACCGATCTTCTAGTCTTGAACTTTGTTTTAATGCTGTCTCTTCATTTAGTGCTTCCTTCAGTACGTTATCTAGTACCTGTCAAAAGGTACAGGCAACAAAGAGCTATTTGCCTTCACTGTAAACGGACATTTTTTGTTGTTGCAACTTTAGTTTGGAAAGTTCTGAATATAGTCTTCTGTCTGCTAGCCCCTACTCATGTGAGCTTGCTATGCTGTAAGCCTTTAAAAGAGAAGAAATTACAGACAAATAATGTCATTAAACCAAAGGAAGTTATTTTTATTAATGAGCATTATGGCTTCCAAACAACTATGTTTGATTTCATGTGGATTTCTGAAATACTGCATTTGTTCATGGTATTAATTGCTCTGTAGAAATGTGTAAACTCTTTGTTGCTGTTTAGGTGCTGAGGGACTGAGGGTAGAATTTGATCGCCAGTGTTCTACAGAGCGGCGTCATGACCCACTCACCATAATGGATGGTGTCAACAGAATTGTTTCCGTCCGATCAGGTTATGAGAACTAGTGCTTTTCAAAAATGTCTTCTATGATTTACTGCTAAATGCTGAATGAAATGTACCACTGTCTGTGACTGACTTATTGTGAGGGATATGTCAATAAAAAAAGAGGAAAAACTATGTAAATTAATATTCTGTTTTAAACTAAAAAAGGTGTAGGATCTAGACACAGACATGTCAGAGTGATCTTGCATCTTTGAATATAGAGAATCTCTCACAAGAGCATGTTGTCATGCTCTTCCTAAGAGCAGTTAGAGTATAAAAAAAAAATCAGTGTTTAGCACCCCTGCCAACATGTGTGAATTTCTGTATAATCAAAGTTTATGTAACAAATTGGAACACAATTGGAAGAGGATACTTCTTTTGTTAGCTTTTTTTCTTTTTCAAGTAATACTTACAGAAATTTGAGCTTTCATACAGTCAAGACAAATGCTCTTCTGCTGTCAAATGCCCAAAATAATATCTAGGCTCTCTCTTTCTGTTTTCTACTCTGGCTTATGTATGTGACACTATATGGAATTTTCACATCTTTTATCCTATTATCTCTGATTTCATTTTTAAGCACTATTATTTTGCAGTAGACTTTAGAAGGAATATTTTTAATCTCATCAAATTTTACATTGAACCTACCCATACATTACATTATGTGCAAGGGGCTCGGTAGTTACTCCCTGTGCTTAACATTTCTGAGAAGTCATGGTGTGGGCTTTTACTGTTGACCTGTTTTTCCCCAGACTGTTTCAGATGCACATGTGTCTCATTATTGAGATATTTCTGATTGCATTCCTGGTTGGAAAAAGCTGTAAAGCTTTATTTAATGTGTATTTTGTTATATATTTTTGTAATATGAAAAGATAATTTGAAAATAGGACAGTGGATTTTAGTGAGATCTCATAATTGTCTTTTGAATGTGGTATTAAAAGTACTGAGGGTATTTGTTAGCAGTGCTAATTGAACTGTTTAAGACTTAAGTTTCATAGGTATAACATCGTTATAGTTACGTTCATGTGCTTCACATAGCTTTTTTTCTTTTTCTTGAATGCTTTTATGTGATGTTTATAATACACAGCCATGGAGGGAAGTTGCTATTGATGAGTGGCTTGCATTGGCTCAGACAGTATAGATGAATATGTTCATATTACTTACTGTAACAGGTCGTGAGTGGTCAGATTGGTCTAGTGAATTGCGAATTCCAGGGGATGAACTAAAGTGGAAATTCATCAGTGATGGTTCTGTGAATGGATGGGGATGGCGATTCACTGTTTACCCTATCATGCCAGCTGCAGGTAAGGTATCATATATGACGTTTACAGAAGGGCGAGAGTAGATTTACTTGTCTGTTTTTTACAGTTACGTTTATTGCATGATATTAACATGCCAAAGTTCAATAGTTTGTTTACATTCGTATTAAGAAAACATTTTCATTCATACTCCGGAAACATTTTCAACAAAGTCCTGAGAGGTGCACTTGTACATAGGGAAGAGATAAAAATATTTTGTAATCACTCTAGTTTGCCTCTTCATCAGTGAAGAGAGGATATTTTTGAGGCACAGTTAATCTGAAATAATTATTTTTTTTTTAAATGCATCTCTTTTGGAATTAGGTGAATTATGTTATGAAAGTGCCTCTTTCTTCCAATCCTTTTAAAGGGAGGTAGAGTGGACCAACTCAGATGCAGACTGGCACTCTAGACTGCTGTGTTTGGTCAGCTGCATCCTGCCTATGTTCTGTTCTTATTTCAGTCTGARGACAAATCTTCCTCACCCTTTTTTTGTTGTTGTTGTTTTTGCTTTTTGTTTCTTGCAGGCCCTAAAGACCTTCTCTCAGATCGTTGCATTCTTTCATGTCCCTCAATGGATTTGGTTACGTGTTTGTTGGATTTTCGCTTAAATTTTGCTTCCAACAGGAGTATAGTTCCTCGCTTGGCAGCTTCTCTTGCAGCTTGTGCTCAACTGAGTGCCTTAGGTAGGTGTACTCCTAAAATTAAGTCTGTCTGTTTGAAGTTAAAATGATTGTTTTAAGTAATTACGTTCTTTGTGTGCTTATATTTCCTTAGCTGCTGGCCACAGAATGTGGGCCTTGCAGAGACTACGGAAACTCCTCACAACAGAGTTTGGCCAGTCTATTAACATCAACCGGATTCTAGGGGATAATGATGGAGAAACCCGAGCTTTGGTAAGAAGGCAGTAATACTCTCCTCTTCACATTTTTCACATTAAGATGTATGTGAAGCATTAAAATGCTATSCCTGATGTACAACATTTTTGTTGTTAATGGCAAAATAGGAAATGTGCAAATTAATAGCCTTCTTGCACAGGTCTGCAACTGTGAAGGTGCTCCATTTTAGAGAAAAAAAATACTAGTTCCAATACTGTATAATGTGGTTCTGGAATTGCCAAAAAGTGATAGAAATGCTTTTGTATTAGGAAATGGATGGAAATGATACTTCACATAGCTAACTGTAGTTTGGGAAGTTATTAATGTTTTGTCATGGTCATCCAAATAATGTACTTTTTATAATACATACAGTAAGACTTAACTTTCTAGTTCTGTGGTTTCTCTAGAGTTTCACGGGGAGTGCTTTAGCTGCTTTGGTTAAAGGTCTTCCGGAAGCTTTGCAGCGACAGTTTGACTACGAAGACCCCATTGTGAGAGGTGGCAAACAATTGCTCCACAGCCCTTTCTTTAAGGTAATGGGATACAATCAGTAAAGAATTCATTAGTGTAGTTCTGGATTTTTTTTTTTTGTGAGATGCGGTAAGCTCACCTAGTCCTATATGAGAAACATTTTCTGACAAAATCAGAATACTGCTTCTAAAAGGAGAATCAACTCTACAAAKAAAGAATAAGGAGTACCTAGCTATACAGAGGTAGGTAGCTCAGAAGAACATCTTGGAAGTACAGTAGACTACACTTCTTGATGTGATTTCTGAGTTGTCCTAATAGGAATGTTGTATATTTTTATGTATTTAAATACTCTGAGGGTTTTATGTACATCTAGTTGGAACAAATAAGAATGCCTTAAAAGGAAGGCTATTCAGTTTTGGACCCTGTACTTCAATGTAAAAACAAACAAGCTGAGGAAGTCTAGAGAAGAGCAACAAGAATAAAAGGCTGAAAAAGCCTCCCTTGTAGTAGAAGTTAAACTAAGAGGACTTATCTATCTTAAGGAAAAGAAATTCTTAAAATATGTAAAAGTTTATACAGGGAAGAACTAATCCATTGTTCACAATCTTCATCAGTAACACTGATTTGAAATTGAATCAAATTGAAAATCAATTGAAAATTGATTTAATTGTAGGAAGGTGACTTACTTTGGAAATGGATGGTAAAAAGTTCAGCACATGGTGTTTGATACTGAAAAGTTAATTAATCTGGGAGTGTTTTTCACATGGGCTTTGTGAAAATTTCTGGATTGGAAGAGGAAATTAGATACATAACCATGTGAGAGAGTGTGGGTACGCTTGATGCTGCCCCATCATTGAGGGTAATGAAGATGGCTTTGAATGTCCCTTGTACTTTACATGTCTCCGAGACTGTGTTCAGGCCTTGCTGGTCTATGAGCTGTTCAACTACATCAAATGCATATTAYTTTTTATTACACATTTTTGACACATCTCTCAAATGTTTTTTGATTGTCTGCAGGTGCTTGTGGCTCTTGCTTGTGATCTGGAGTTGGACACTCTCCCTTGCTGTGCAGAGACGCACAAATGGGCCTGGTTCAGGAGATACTGTATGGCATCCAGGGTTGCTGTGGCTCTTGACAAAAGGACACCATTACCTCGCCTTTTCCTTGATGAGGTACTGCAGGAATATTTTAAATGGTTCATGGAACATATGGAAGTGTTTAATTTAAAAAGATACACCGTGTTTGAAGTATTTTATGCCAGCTGTGATAGGAGGAACTGATAGTTTGAATAATGTTGTTTAATCCAAAATATTTTTCAGGTGGCAAAGAAAATCCGAGAATTAATGGCAGATAATGAAAATATGGATGTTCTTCATGAGTGCCATGATGTCTTTAAGAGAGAACAGGATGAGCAGCTTGTCCAGTGGATGAATAGGTTATTTCTTTCAACTGTCATTGGTTTGGTCTTGTGATGCTTCATTGTTGTACAATGATAAACTGCACTTTTTTGTGACTTTTTAAAAGCTTTTTAAAATTTTGTTTGTTTTGCATTTTCTGCAGACGACCCGATGATTGGACACTTTCCGCTGGAGGCAGTGGAACTATTTATGGTTGGGGTCATAATCACAGAGGGCAACTTGGTGGGATTGAAGGGGCAAAAGTCAAAGTCCCAACTCCATGTGAAGCTCTTGCTACCCTGAGACCAGTGCAGTTAATTGGTGGTGAACAGACTCTGTTTGCAGTGACTGCTGATGGGAAAGTAAGGGTACAACAAATGATTGTTTGTTAGAGTCCCTTGAAAAATTTCATCCTCAGTCAGAATGGGTTTGGCTAAATAAAAAATAATGTGCATAGCACAGATTTATTATTATTTATTAATATTATTAAAGAAAATGAACTATACCAATTCCACCAGTGCAATCTAGGAATTCAGTGTACTATAGCATTAAATGCATGAAACAAGACATGTATCTTAGTTCTCAGTTCAAAACTGTGATCATATTTTGGAAAACAAAGCTGAATACAAGTAGCATGCTCACAGAGTCCCGTAAAACAGGACAGACAGTAAAATGTGATGGATCTATGTTTCTCTGACAGGGGATAGGTGTAATTGGAATCTGAGGTTGTTCACAGTTGGCAAAATGCCTGTAAGTTAGATATTGCAGGATGTAATTTGCAGATGCTTAAATCCTGAGTGAAAGGGAGTGCCATGCAGAGGTTTAGTGTAAGGTATAGGAAAAAAAAAAAGTTCACAAATTTGAAAAAGTCTTTATTTTGATACAGATGGCAGCTTTATGTTAAGGATGTGATCGAGAATTTTAGCTAGAGCTTTGTGTAACAGTTTTGATCATCTAGTGAGATACTGTAATGATTCTGTCCTCAGCAGTCAGTATCATCCTTGTTAATGATTCACAGAAGGATAAGGGACAGATTAATGACATTGCTTGACACCATTCTGTTGAGAGAAATTACTTTCAGATAGACACAGAGTGAAAAGCAGTACTTAAAACTGTATTTATGGGATGGGAGGGGAAGAAGCAACTGTGTTTAGGTGTGTATATTCCACGGAAGAAAGAAAACTAGAATAGTGGTGCTTGAGAGAGACCAACAGGTGATAGGTGATTTTGTAATGTTATCACGCAAAGCTATGGTTTCTTGATACTTTTACAAAATCAGCTTTAGGACTTAAAATGAAATCTGTTAAGTCATTGACAGTTCATATTGACTTGAATGGAGCCATATTTTCACAATTATTTTGTAAAATATTTCAAAATATTTCTTATTTTCCAGAAGAGGGTATAGAGGCATGTAAGAAGCTGTTTTTTTCAGGCTTTCCTTTAACTGTATTCTAGTATACATTCACTAAGAATTCTTCTCTACAGTGAATGTTCTTCAAGAGGCAAACAAAATTAAACTTTATGCTTCACTTTAAAGCTGTATGCCACTGGATATGGAGCAGGTGGTAGGCTTGGGATTGGAGGAACAGAGTCAGTTTCTACGCCAACTTTACTGGAATCCATTCAACATGTGTTTATAAAGAAAGTTGCGGTGAACTCAGGAGGAAAGCACTGTTTGGCATTGTCTTCTGAGGGAGAAGTTTATTCTTGGGGTGAAGCAGAAGATGGTAAACTTGGTCATGGAAATCGAAGGCAAGTAACACAGAAATGTTATTTTTAAAAACTATTTGTGGGTATTTACTATAGTTGCTATGTATTTGAAGTGTTGTATGAGTACCGCCTATATGTAGAAGTCAGTGTTGAGTAGCGATGTGGAAATGTACATTTTAAAATTGGAGAACCACAAAATATTTTTCAGATAAACAGTTACTCTGACTTCTGTAGTTAAATCCTGTGTTCTAACACATCTGTGGATGCTAAAGTCCAGTGGCTTTCCTTTGGGATCTGTCTTGTAGGTATGTGGAACTTCAAGGCACTTCAGGGAGCAAAACTGCCATTCTGCTTCTGATCTCCACGTACATTGTTGCCTACATTAAAGGAGAAGTTCTGTTGTGTTAGAGATAACATTGTTCTGATCCAAAAAGAAAAAAGAATGCTGAAGTCCATGGGGGGCAACAGTACATTTTATGCTAGGAATTTTGATAATGTATCTTAAATTGGACTGATTTTCCAGGGTAAATGCTTAGCTTTGACTAGATGTTAATGGAAGTGGTTTTGTAGTTTYAGCTTGCCTGTAATGCTGTAGTATAATGTATGGTAAAATACTTTTAGCTTTTATAGGCCTCTAAAAATATTTCTGAATGACTAATTAAACATAAATCTTTAGGATATTAAACTGGAGCAAAAGCAAATACTCRGTTATTTTAGGTGTCCTCTTACTCATTTTAAAAACCTCTCTCCATACATTGGTGAATGTGAATGGTCTATGCTAAAAGTTTTGTCAAGACAAATACTTTATTTTCAGCCCTTGTGATCGTCCTCGTGTAATTGAATCTCTGAGAGGTATAGAAGTGGTTGACATTGCTGCTGGAGGAGCACACAGCGCATGTATTACAGCTGCCGGAGACCTTTTTACATGGGGAAAGGGGAGATATGGACGCCTTGGGCATGGAGATAGTGARGACCAACTAAAACCTAAACTGGTAAGAAACCTTTGGAGTTCTGCACAGCCTTAGTCCAGTTCTGATTCATAACTATCTGCATTTCTGCATATAAAGACTGAAGGGGCAAAATGGTGGCATGTATTTGTAAAAAATGAACAGTTGCTTTAGAAAACAGGAATGGGTTGGAAGAATAAAGTGAAAGTGGAGCTGCAAAACTTTGCTAGAGGTCACTAAACAGCTTATAAGGAATTTGTTTTAGAGAAGACTTAAAGAAAACCCCAAATCAAACACCCCACTCCCCAGTAAGTAAATTCCACCCCTTCACAGGAGTAGTTTGTGCTGAAAGTACCAAGTGAACTCCTTGTCTACTGGATCCTCTCATTGTTTACTTCCTGGAAAATATACCAATGATTACAGTGATAGCCTCTTAGCCACTTGCAAACTGCTTTTTTTTCCTGACATAATAATTATACTCTTAATTCTCATGATTGAATACTGAGATGTTACTGAATTATATACTAAGTTAATAAGARTTTAACCTAAGTAATTATGAAGTATTTAATTGCTATTTGCTAAAGAAATTTGAGTTAAGCAATTATTGATGAAGAAGATGGCTGTTTCCATTTGATTCTTAAGTGGTAAATCTGAGAACTTGGACAGTATTGAATGTAGGAGGAATGAGTATACTGATTAGCTGACAAGTTGTAATTCAGACCGTCGCACTCCAGTGAACTAGACTGTAAGAGCTTTAAGTTAGAATAGTGGTGTTAAGAAAACTGTCCTGCCTTTGAAATGAGAGTTCATTTTGCTACCTGTGTTCTCTTGCTGAAAATACAGCAAAGAATAAGGTTACATTAGTTGAATCAAACTGAATGTTAGTTTGTCATTTTTATTCATAGCTCTGTGGTATAGAGCTATGGATRTATAGAGAGCTATAAATATATAGAAATATATTTCTATTCACGCAAGCATTAACTTTTTTCAGTGCTTGAATTTGTGGGACGAAGTCTCATACAGTCTTAGTCCACTTTGGGTCCTTATCACCTGTATCCAGATGTTCTCATTCCCCTGCCCCCAAAAAAACAAGGTCTGCCCACCTTTCCTATACATCTTCATATATCTTTCCCCYCCTCCATGTTCTTGGTAAGTATGAAAATAGATAATCTGTAGATGAGTTGAAGTATGTGAAGTTCCCTGCTGCTTTGGATGATGGATTGTGCTGCTTATAATCTGTTTCAAGTAGGGGTGAGGATGGGGACGATGYGATATATGTGGGTCCTTTTACTTTGTGAACCCAAATCCCATACTTCATCAGTAGATGGCAGCATTTCAAAAGATGTTGATTAAATTCAGACTATGATGCAAGTGCTAGAAAATTGTAAGCTAGTAAAAGAGTATTCGAAAATAAGACTTTTTTTTTTTCTTACTGTATACAGTATTCACCCAGAGAGCCTGAAATTGTTTAAACAGAATTGTCTGTTTAATAGTCTTTGATAACCTTACGTGTCTTGTATGAATTGTTTTCCCTGACTTTTTACATCAAAAAAATTTAACTGGTTCACCAATTAAAAAGAATAATCCAGTATTTAAAATAACATAGTTTTCATTTTTGCAGGTTTGAAAAAAGAGCAAAGCCCTTTGACTTGCCTTTATTTACTTGTTTCTGTGGTGTTTCAGACTTGTAGTTCCAGTGAAGCACCTCTCCAAGTTGGGTTTGTCATCTTTTCTGAAACTAAATGACTGAGTCTTTTATTGTGAACAAAAATGGGTGATTTCTTTACAGGTGGAGGCTCTCCAGGGCTATCGTGTGATTGACATAGCCTGTGGCAGCGGAGATGCGCAGACATTGTGCCTGACTGATGACGATACAGTCTGGTCCTGGGGTGATGGAGATTATGGAAAACTTGGGAGAGGAGGCAGTGATGGCTGTAAAGTACCAATGAAGGTAGTTRAATGTAATTTTTTCATTGTTTTATAAACCATGAGATTGATGGAGAATGCTGAAGGCAGATTTGTCAATATGTGCAAACTTCCATCCTTGTTGGGACATCAGGATTCTTCTGATCGTTGTTAAGAGCGAACTTTGTAGGCTACAATGACGAGTCTTTAAATTTTGTGCTGGCTGTTGAAGTTGCACTTGAAGGTTTTTTCTTTGGAGAACATTGCTGATTCTAGCAATATTTCTCATTTTGATTTTGGTTCCTGTCAAAACATTTGATTTTGCCAAGAAATCTTCATATTTCCTTGTGTTAATAAATTTCCAGAATATTGCTGCAGTCATAAATTCATTCCAGAAAGGGGTATCAATTGATTAAAAAGTAATCTTACTTTATATTAAACCTTTCATGTGAAGGCATGGTTGACTTGCAGTTTCTTCATATGTTACAAACAAAATCCATGTAGCCATCTAATTTGAATTACAGCACTTGTTATGAAGGTGAACATTGTTTGTGTTTGAGTGTCACTGTGTATACCTATGCACAATGGATTTCAGATTCTTAGTCCAGAATCACACTTTATTATCTGGATACGGGTGTCCCCGTTCTGTTTCCAAATGGACAAAGTCTACCAGCCTGTCCCRTATAACAGTTTTTTATTGCCTGATGTAACATAATATGAAAATAGCTCRTTTATATTTCCTCAATCATCAGTTCCATAGGATTGATGGTAAAGTGGCATAAGGACCTACACAGAATAAATAGGAAGAGTGTACTGGAGGTTTAAATATTTTTACTATGTCGGCAGAATCACATCCATGTCATACGAGCTAGGGATGATTAATGTTGAGTATTTTGAGAACACAGCCTTACCGTTTCTACTAAGGAGCAATAGCTGAGTAACTATTGGCAAAACATACTAGAGATTAWCTTTGCCAAATCTGAGCTTCTTTTTAATGTTTAAGTAGTAAATAGTAGAAAGAGGAAAGGAGTAGGGTTCTGCTAAATGATCTACATACACATTTTAATTTATAAATACACATACAGACACTTACACACTCGCACATTATATTTTACTTAAGACAGTGCAGTCTGTGAAACTATAGCCTCCTTAATTAACTTCAGTTTCATATGATATTATTTTTCTAGATTGATTCCCTCACAGGCCTTGGAGTGGTTAAAGTAGAATGTGGATCACAATTTTCTGTGGCTCTTACCAAATCTGGAGCAGTATATACATGGTAAGTATTTTGTATTAGTTATATTGACAGTGTTAGATGTAACCTAGTCTGCAACAGGTATTAGTGTTATATTCCCTTCACTGTTTTGATTTCCCACCCACCCCCCATCAAAAACTTTTTTGAGTTCCTCTGTCTTAATTAGTAATAAAATCTACCACTTTGGGGAACATTTTATAGTGCTAGTTGAATAAAAAATCAAAGTATTTTGTCTTGGAGACTTAAGCACGGAGTTGTCATTCCAGGCGTTGACCACTGCAAGATGCAGAAGTTCCAAGGAGGACAGTGGAAGTATAAGCCTGAAGTGTCATGGAGGGTGGAAGATGATAGCATAAATAATGTTCTCATATATTATCAAAATTGTGTCTAGCTTGTGGTGGCTAGAGAGAGTAGTAGTAGTCTGAGAATTTGATTTTAGTTCATTGTTTTATTCTTCCTACGCCATTCCAAATTTTGTAGTTTAAACCACTAGACTTAGGTGTTTAAAATATCTTCCCCGCATCTYTCTGACCCTTTGTTTGCATGGCATTAGAGATATCCTTAAGCTGTACAAAGTTCCAGTCTCTGAGGTCATTAAATGTACTGTTTTTGCAGATGAATGCTTCTAATACTTGATCCTTTTAAGAGCAAAAAACCAAACAATTGCCTGCAAAAGTGGGATAAGGACCTACACAGAATAAGTAGGAACAGCATATTGGAGGTTTAAGAATTTTTACTATATCAGCAGAATCACATCCATGTCATACAGGCTAGGGATGATTAATGTTGGATATTTGGAGAATATTTTGGTATTGGACTGTTTATAAATACATCTACAGGCCAAATACCAGAAACAGTCTGTCGTTCTCTTTTTTCCACAATTAAAACACAGTTTTAAAATGTTTTACCGTCTCTGTGCAGGGGCAAAGGAGATTATCATCGGTTAGGCCATGGATCTGATGACCATGTTAGAAGACCACGACAAGTGCAGGGACTGCAAGGAAAGAAAGTCATTGCAATTGCTACTGGGTCTTTGCACTGTGTTTGCTGCACTGAAGATGGTATAAAAATCAAATAATTTACTTAGTTCTCAGTACTGAATTTGAAAAAAATGAAACTTTATTTTTTTAGTCAGCTGTTGGTAGGTTGTCCTTGCCAAAAATGCTGGTCCTCTGTGTGCATGGACATATTTTGATTGCAGATGTTGCATATTTCTTGAACAGCAAGCATGTCACTGATTTAAAATGATCATGTAAAACCAACTGAAGGTTTTTAATTAATAAAAAATGAAGAGTTTAARTTTCATAAATGCTGATGGTCAAAGAAAAATACAGAGCTCTAAAAGTAATTACGGATTGGACAAGCAGTAGAATGAATGGATTTGGCTTATTTTTTACAGGGTCTTCTGAGCCTGCTGAGGTGTTTAACTTGCTAAATGAAGCACTGCAAAAACAATATTGCTTCTTACAGAGCAGGTTGAGATATTGAATATTCTTTGTAGCAGACTCACTCTCACATTTAATTAACAAGTCTGCACAGTAACTGAGTGTTTTATAGGTGCTAGTGAAACAGGATATAGCTGCAGAAAATGAATGCTCAGAAAGAAGGTTGCTATTTTAAAAGTATTTTCTAATTATCTTGCAACAGTAAGCACCCATTTTAATGTCCTCTCTAGTAATACAACCTATTATAGGATCTTTTCTTTCATCTCATACAAAATGTTAAGCCTTTTTCTAATTATTTTTTTTAATATCATCTTTTGTTGCTATGAAACTATCAAATACAGGCTGATTCTGGTGTATCTGTTGTTATTCTTCTGCTCCACCATTTCCTTCTGTTCTGGAACAGAAGTTTTAAGTTATACAAACTATGAGGAAATAAATGCTAGCTGCTCTACGTAGACCATGGGCCTAACCATGTCATTCAAGATTTATCTGCACTAGATAGTGGATTTCAGGATGGTTGTCAGTCCTAGAAATCTTGATTACAGTCCAAGGCTTCATTYGGTTAAATGATTAATAAATACCAATTAAAAAAAAAAAGGCAAAAAGCTTCTATCTTAGCTTCAGAACAATTAATTATTTTTATTGGTTTAGGGGAGGTGTATACATGGGGAGATAATGATGAAGGGCAGCTTGGAGATGGAACAACTAATGCCATCCAAAGACCCCGCTTGGTTGCAGCACTTCAGGGTAAAAAGATCAACAGAGTAGCCTGTGGCTCAGCACATACTTTAGCTTGGTCAACCAGTAAACCTGCTAATGCTGGCAAGCTCCCTACACAGGTAATATTTTTGGCTTATTGCATTCAGATTTTAAACATAYTTAGCATGCTTATTGCTGATCTTTCAGTAGACTTACTTCCTTTCTAAATCCCTGCATAAGCTCAGTATGCTTTGATTTGGCTTCCAGTTTGAGCCAGTTCCTTTGTTTTACTTCCATATTTCCAGAGAAGGTTTCCAATTTTCTGAGGTGAGAAAGCCTCTTTATTCAGTTGTTAACCCAGTGCAGAACAGTAACTCAGTSTGCAAATTGGCAGGAATTTTAATTCTGTATTCCAGCTATGAAAATTTTATGCCTTCCAAGGGAGTTCTTCATTGCTTGCTTTATGTTGAGCAGGTTGTTTTTTGAATATTCTGTCTTTCAGCTATAATGCCTGGGTGTAGCAATGACAGGATGTAAAATGTATCTATTTATGGATAAAGAAAATTGTAAAATATGGAATAGCAAGAATAGACTAACCGTCATGTTTCTAATACTTGTTTCAGTTTATATGGATACTATCACTATCTTTTTTTAAACAACTGAACTCCGTGTATTGACAGTGTGCATAAGCAAATATCTGAATTTCTAATACAAATTTACCTACAAATCTTATAAATTGTTGTTCTGTTTAATAAAATAAAGTATATAATAATTCTAAATTACATTCGGATATCATTGCCTTATCATAGGTTCCTATGGAGTACAATCACCTGCAGGAAATTCCCATAATTTCATTGAGAAACAGGCTTCTGCTGTTGCATCACATTTCTGAACTCTTCTGTCCTTGCATTCCAATGTTTGATCTTGAAGGAAGACTTGATGAAACTGGCCAGGGACCCTCAGTTGGGTTTGACACATTACGGGGAATACTGATATCACAGGGAAAGGTATTTATCAGAATGTTTTTAAGGGGTGATTTGTAACTGTAAGTRAAATGTACTGTTTAAACTGTTTCTGAAGAAAATGGAACTATATATCTAAATTTGTTCTATAAGTTGTATATCAAATATTTGCCTTCTGATTATGCAAACTTCTTTCCTTGTGAATGTGTTCTTTTTATTATGTTTTCCTCAGTTCTTCGTCATAGTGCTTTTGCGTGTTGATCTTGAAAATAATTTTACACTGTAAATCTTCAGTTTGTAGTATAGCTGAATTCATCTAGAGTATTCAGTAGATGCTATGCTGGAAGAAAAAGTGAGATAGGTATGAAATGGTCATAGTCTGCTTTTTGTATTTCATTTGTCATGGTCAGATGATATACTAGTTGATCCAAAGTTCTATGCAGGTACAAACTTCTTTTAGACTGGGCTAAAAGTGAAGACAGAATACCTAGGAGTTCAATSTCAAATTGGTAAAGAAAGTGGATTTTTATAGTTGTAAGTAAAGTGAGTAATGAGAAAATCTAGATAATTATAATGCTTCAAGGCTACAACACTTACTCAAAACTTCAGATATGGAAAACCTTTAAAAACATGACTTGTCTTCAGTATGATCGTCAGTTTTGGATCTGAATTTTCTCACTGTCATAGTACTTGTCTAACAAAAAATTATAACCTTATATAAACAGACAAAATCTGCTAGGAGATATATTTGAAAAGAGAAGCAGTTAAGTTTCCCTCTGCAGTGCTGTTCTATGTCCTTAAATAAGACACATGGCCTGTAACTAGACTCCTTAGCATGTATTGTCACAAAGTCTCTTTTTTCTAGGCTCCCATTGTGTAGTAGAGCAATCCAGCAGAATACATGCTTCACAGACCAAGAGAAGACCACACATTTTTCATCAAAACCTAAACTGGAAGAAAGGAAAGGGAAATCCTAGCTGTTCTGTTCATGACACTTTTATATGTTAGTGCTATTAATAGGGGGTCTTCAGGTATATGATGTTAAATATAAGAATGGGTGTGCAGGAGGCACATTCAACATAATTTACTTTAAGAGTCTGCAGAACAGTTATAGAAAGGCTTCAGAYATAAGATAAAATGTGATATCAGGCATATTTTATGTCAAAAGTATTCAACAGAGACACCAGAAGTTGTGATGCCATATTCATATCTAGGCATTTAAGTCAGGCTTACCTTCAGAGATTCTAAAGACTTTTTAAAATCTTTTTAAAGCTTGCTTGAAACTGACAGTGTGAAATTTGATCTAAATATTTAATGAAAGAACCTCAGATATTGAATTTGCATGAAAAGTTCATTTTTTWATTTTTATTTGTTGTTTATTTATTGCTTTCCATAGCAAGATGATCTCATCTTTGGCTTTTTTATTGTTTTTCTCTGACATTAATTATTCTCCATATACATATATTATTCTGGTATAAACTAATCTATACCTGCACTCAGCAGCATGTTGGTTGCTTAGTAATAACTGAATCTGGGTGCAGTACAACCTTTCAAGCCGTGGTTTTGAGTGGTACAGGAGAGAGTTTCTTCTTTACTTTTTTAGTATCCTGACTGTTTCAGACTTGAATTGTATTAGCACAAATATCATGATCCTTAACTAACATCTCACGGCTTTATCTTCTGTTGCTTTTGTTTATTTTTAGTATTCCAAAAGTATTTGATGCTTGTTGCCATTTCTTCTAAAGAAAGACTCAGAAGTGTTATGCTTTTTCTAGTGTTTTGTGATGTACTCAGAAGGAAATTGCTGAAGGATAGTATTGCAGGATCAGTTTCTCTATTCTGCTGAAGAATCTTTTTTTTTTTTTCTGAGTTGAACTAAGTGTGTGTTTATCTGTGAAATATGTGCAACTTTCTTATTTGATTGCAGTTTTGCCACTATCTTAAATTTTTGTATTTTCCTTTTTCAGGAGGCAGCTTTCAGAAAAGTTGTGCAAGCAACTATGGTGAGAGATCGTCAGCATGGGCCAGTCGTAGAGCTCAACAGAATACAGGTATCTTAAGCTGAAGTTTTGATTTTAGTTTCTGTATGTTTAGCCCACAGTGCTATATGTTTGTCAAGTCCCTTTGATTCAGCTGTTTGGTATATGAGTACTGAGGAGTTGAATTTTTATCAGAGAATCAAACAATGAAGAAGTGAATGCAGCAAGGGCTGCTCCTTTTCTTTTCAGTGTGTTTTCATCCACACTGTAGTTGATTGAGGGGTGGGGGACACTTATTGAAATATTAAGTGAATGATTTAGACTCTAATGAGCAAAGTATGCCCTGCTTGACAAAGAACTGCTTTTTCAAAACTCACTGCATTAGATAATTTGAGAGTAGTGATTCTGATGGCTTTCTTACCTCTCCAAATGGTCAGATGAATTATTCAGCTGTTGCTTTCGTAACAGAGAACATGAAGGAAAAAAAAAAAGGCAAGAAAAAAAAAAAGAGCCCTTGATATAATTAAAAATCAGGCTGMTAAACTCTTGTCCTTTGCTGGTCATCACATGTGGTCATATTGATTGCAGAACTCTTTGATACAAAAGGGCTTTTTTCCTTATCATTGACGTTAGAAAATGTAATGTTGTGCCTTAGGCCAGATGTGTCTTTTTTCCATAGATGTTTCTGTTACATAGAATAGTAAAACACTGTTTTCATTTAAATGGACTGAAGCCTGGTCTTACAGAGTCCTCATGCATTTCTTTCCTTTAGTGGTGGTTTTCTTTTTTTGTATATTGTAAAAAGTAATAAAACCTACGCTTTGTAAGGTTAGAATGGAGAAATTGTGAAAATTTTGACTAATTAGTGTTCTCTTAGTGAACAGAAGTACATCCTGTTGTGGCTGGACCCTGTTTCTGCTTCTTTGCCATTTTCTATGGGCACTTAAAATTTCTTCTGGTAATGTTATTTGATTAAAATGTGTTATTTTAGTTTATTATTTAGGAAGTTGAAGCTGAAGAGAGTGCCAGAGATTTTCTCGTTACTTTGTGTGTGTGTGAATTCAGAAAGTCCAATCAAGCAGTGCAAGTATTTAACTTTAAGCAGGAAACTAGTGAGTAAGTTTTGGGCTCATTTCCTAGTGTTCTCCTTCTACTGTTAATTAATGAAGATAGGCTTTCTCTTGTATTCCAGTTCATTACTTGAATCTGTCTTGAGCTCTAGAAGAGAACTGGTAGCTGCAGGGCTTCCCTTCTTCATAGCTTCTGGGGGAAATGAAATATTGCTGTAATGCAARTCTGTCCTAGATTTAGCCAAGTGAAGGCTAAAAAAGACCATGTTCATAATCTGGCCTGATTACACAGTACCAAGTACAGGTCACAGTTTCTTGACTTAGCTCTTGCAGAGAATGAAAATGCAGATTCTTAAACTGTTTGATCCTTTCTAATATTTAATTGAAGATTCAAAGCTGCTTTACATGGTTTCAAACAGCTGATTATCAATGTTAAGAATTTTCATCTTGCAGTTGCGAGTTCAACTGTAGCTAGGCTTTCAGATCCCTTTGCTTTCAGAAGATTCTTCTTACAGTTTTTATATTATATGGTGCAGTCAATTCACTTCATCATCTTCCTTCATATAAAATAAACAGATGAGTTTTTAATTTAAAGTTGTTTTTAAGATACTGACTTGGTTTTTAAAATATTCCTTCAGCTTACCTTGTTGTTCAGTGGTTTATTTGGAAGTACCAGAACTGGACGTAACAGCTGTCTAACTTGTGGTGTAAAAACAAGCCAAACACCATTCCTTTGGCCAGAGGTCAAGTTTTACATGGACCAGATTCCTTTAGAGTAGATCACATTCACCTTACATACTACTTGGCCCTGGATCTTTTCTGTTGGGAGCCTTGTGATAGTAGGACGCAGTAGTTTTATGTAGTTTTCTTGCTCAAGGTGTGTGAAATACAATGTGATGGCTGTACTGCAACTCACCCACGTGCCAGCCTGGTATTTCTATAGCATAAATTTGAGGGTAGATGGTTTATGCTTTGAGGTGTATCATGAGGGCAAGCTTGAATGCACAGAGACAGTTTGGGACAGTGTTGGAGGGCTGCGTAGGACAGAAGAAACCAAACTTGAYGCAATTTTAGCCATATTACTTTTTGGGAATAGTCGTTAAGTGAAATGTTCCGAAACAGCACCTGGGCATTGTTCTGGAAATAGAAGTGTAATAGAACTAGTCAGAAGACTGAGCCAGAAAGTGAACTAACAGTTACATGTCTAGACAGGGCTCCAGAGCTCAAGTTTACTTACTTGACCCTCTTACTAGCAGATCAGAGTTACCTAGTATTTAAGTACGGGTGTAGCTCATGTGGTGTCAGATGGACAGTGTGTTATGACCTATAGGCAGACATGTTCATAATGCTGTTAAATCATATCTTGCCTTTAGATGAGATTATCACAGCAGTTGAAAGGAATTTCCTCCTTTTAAAAGGGAAACAAATTTCAGTTATTAAAGAGAATGTCTACTTTCAGGAATGTAGTATTGCAAAGGATCTCCTGGTTCAGTGTTCTCTACTGTCATGGGAGAAATGACTTATGGATATGTGAAATCCCACCTTAAGAATAGTTTCTTCCTCCTTACTAGGGTTCCTTATTAAAYGTGGGTTACAGAAATCTCACTAGCATGATGATTAAAAATGATCTGATCTTAAAGTAGGCACAGCATATGAATGAATTATTTGTTCTTTTGTAAGTGTTATACTTCAGTTTAAATAACATCCCTCCTTCCTGGTTATTGTCTTCTCCCTTATCAAATGTGCTTTAAAGAACACTCATTTCACGACAGCCTTCCTTTTCCTACACTGGCTAAGCTTTTTTTGTCTGCTTGTGTAGAATAGTCTTTCTCTACTCCTCATCTTTTTATAATGTATTTTTTCTGTAGCATTTCAGTTTGAACATAGATAACTGAAACCTCAAGGCACAGGTGAGACTGTGTCTGTGCTCTTGTAATTATCACACTGATACTTCTCTACCTCTTCTGGAGATTGATTTCATGACGTATCCTTGAACTGTGTTTGTTTTCTTCGTAGATCTGTCTCCTATGTTAACAGTACATATTTCTCTTTCTTAGCTGATTCCAACTAATAAGCTGTCAACCTTTTCTAAACTTTTTAATTAGTCTCTGAGTGCATGGCTTCATGTATATGTATAACATTTCTCCGAAGTGCTATGGTTTGGAGAGAGTCCCACAGGATGGCCAGAATTTCAGTGGGTACTTGCAGGCTGCTTGAGACAAATACAAAGTTTTGTTCTTCAGATTCAGAGAAAGAACTTAAATTTTGGTCTTCATCGCTTCCAAATACTTTAACCAGATTAGAGATTGACTTGAGTGGCCTCTCCTGCTTTGTTGCAATGGTTCTGCTCACAATAAGTGATTATTCACTGAGGCAAGTTCTTGAACTTGAGTCTTCTGCATTTCACTGTATGCTGCTTTTGAGCTGCTGCATTTCTTTCTGGTCCAAGAAAAGTTGGTTTTCCACAAGCTGGTATCTTCTGATGGCAGACTGTTTTATGAAAATCCTTCTTGGGCTCTAATCAACATATTAACTTGTTTTCTGCTAAAAAGTTCTCTCATCAGCCAGAAGGCTGGAACTGTATTTTAAAAACTTGAGATGCTGCGTAATCTGTGTTTAATAAGGCATGTATTCAGTGAGGGTTGTATCTGATGCTATTCAGCCTATTCAGTAAAATAGATTTCACAGGATACTTACTACGTCTCTAAAGGGGATGATATGGAAACAAGAGTGAGATGCTGTGCTCCAGAACTCTACAAAAGAAAGCTAAAACACCTGCGGTGGATTGTGGCCTAAACATACTTCTATGAATTTTTGCCATTTTTCCGTGAAATGTTTTACTCTTTACTAATAACCTAATAAATTTTAATATGGGCATCTGTCTTTGTCAGCAAGCAATATATTAAGGTGCTGGCAGAAATGCCAATAATCCTTCATGGTGTTCTTACATTGGTTTGTTAAARGTCGAATGGTAACCATTCCTGCATCTAAATGATCAGATTAAATGAAAATTCTGTGTTGCTAGTGAATAAATACTAAATTAAATRTATAATAGAAAATGTGCATGCCACCCTATTCAGTTCAGGCAGGATTGCTTGCCTTTTTATTGTCACTTGATTAATTTGTATTTTAGGTCAGAGGTTTGAAAAAACAGTGAATTAACTACTGCTTTCTTAGACCTTCTACTCAACTTTCCTCTTTTTAAGAGAAGACTCAGTGATTTGTCAACTTAAAACTACTTGGGCATCCGAATTTCTTAGAAATCCATTGAATTAAAACCAGCTTGTGTTGATACAGAACATCTTATACATGAGGAGGACTTGAGTGTGTCAGCCTTTCAATAAAACCTGGAAGAAATCTGGTGGATGTTTCATCCAAAGAGTCAGAAGTATGCAGCATCAGAACAACTGGATTTTGAGATGCACTTTAGCTTGGAGTGGGGCCAAGTAGAGATTACTGGGATGAGTCTGGGTTATTTCTGAATGAACAGTCTCACAGATATTGGTGAACTACATGCACTCTGGGAGTCCCTTTGCAGTCAGGGCAGGTTGAGAATATAAATTGCAGAACACCAAGGGTAAAAAAAAATCCCGGGTTTCTCCAGCCTTCTGTATACTTTCCATTTCTTTTTCCTCTCTATACTGGTGAAATGCTTTTTGTATTCTTACCCACTTTGTGTGCATCTCTTGCAGCAAAATACATGGGATTTTCCTTGCATGTCGTTTCTTACGGATCTTCATCAAATCTTAAAATACACTTTTTCTGTAGGCGCCTAAGAAACACATTACTCTGTGTATATACATATGTGTGTGTATATACATATGTGTGTATTTTGGTGGTGCTTACTCATTTTTAGAGACTCCTAGTAAGTATCATAGATGCATATTTAAATATTATCATTAATGAATATAAGAAAAACATGTATTCAGTTTTCTGGCCAACAACACAGACTCTAATCTGTCTTATGTACAAAAAACTTACCCAGATTTGACAATCGAATATATGAGTAGAGATAGGATGCATTAACTAAGTGGATTGCAATCCAGGAAAACTGAATTTACTAAGGCACTGGCTGCTTCTTCAGAAATAGGGGAAGAAAACTTTATCAATAATTTTTATCATTGATACCCTCTGTCTTTCCATTTTCCTTTAAAGATGAACAGTTATAATGCTGAGTAGAGACAGATGAACAATGWACTGTTTGAAATTAAAGATAAGTAAGGTATTGGTGCTTGGGGGAATGTAAAATTCCTTATCTAGGGAAGAAAGCCCACAGGGTTGTCAACTGAACTGGTAGGAATCATTCTGTCTAGCTGCAATGAACACACGTATTGTTTTTGCATGTTTCCAGCTCTAACAAATTATTAAAATTACTAAGGCATAATAAACCTCCAAATTTTTAGTTTAATTTAAAAAAAAAATCATTATCATTGTAGTCAGCTGTGTTTGAACCAAGATTGTCTCAAGTAGTTATAACTATATCAGGTCATAGAAACTACCTAGAGCAATCATTCAGCATTTTCAGGTCAGTTCAGGACATGTAAKGGAAGTGTCTAGATAACCAGATACTGTTTTTCATGTTTGTGCCAATCCAAGCGTTAGTTGAAAAATTTCTTCTGTTACAGAGGCGCTGGAATTTGCAGTGCTTGTAAATGGTGATAATCGTAGTAATCACTGACAGTTACACAGCTGTGTCACAGAGGTAGGACCTATTGCAGAAGTTGCAGTGCAGCCTATCCTGGAACCATTAACTCTTTCTCCTTAATGTTTAGGTATGTCCTATTTTTGTATCAGAAATAAGCTGACAAAGTATGGGCTGGATGAACAGACAGTGAGGTGGGTTGAAAACTGGCTGAACGGACGGGTCCAGAGTGTGGTGATCACTAGCATGAAGTCTAGTTGGAGGCCAGTAACCAGCGGTGTACCCTAGGGGTCAATACTGGGTCGAGTCCTGGTCAACATCTTCATTAATGATCTAGAAGATGGGGCAGAGTGTACCCTTGGCAAGTTTGCTGATGATACAAACCTGGAAGTAGTGGTTGATACACCAGAGGGTGATGCTGCCTGCTCGACAGGCTGGAGAAATGGGCTGACAGGAACCTCATGAAGTTGAACAAGAAGTGTGAAGTCCTGCACCTGGGGAGGAACAAGCCCAGGCACCAGTATGTGCTGGGGGTAACACAGCTGGAAAACAGCTTTGCAGAAAAGAACCTGGGGGTCCTGGTGGGCACCAAGCTGAACATGAGCCAGCAGTGTGCCCTTGCCATGAAGAAGGTTAATGAGTGTCCTGGACTGCATTAGGAGGAGTGTTGCCAGCAGGTTGAGGGAGGTGATCCTTCCCCTCTACTCAGCACTGGTGAGGCCACACCTGGAGTACTGTGTCTAGTTCTGGGCTCCTCAGTACAAGAGGGACATGAACATGCTGGAGAGTCCAATGAAGGGCCATGAAGATAATTAAGGGACTGGAGTATCTCTCCTATGAGGAAAGGTTGAGAGAGCTGGGACTGTTTAACCTGGAGAAGAGAAAGCTCGGGGGCATCTCATTAACGGGTGTTTTTGCATACCTGAAGGGAGGGTGCAAAGAAGAGGGAGCCAGGCTCTTTTCAGTGGTGCCCAGTGGCAGGACCAGAGGCAATGGGCACAAACTGAAACACAGGAGGTTCTCTCTGACCATCAGGAAACACTTTTTCACTGTGAGGATGACCAAGCACTGGCACAGGTTGCCCAGGGAGGCTGTGGAGTCTCCATCCTTGGAGATACTCAAAAGCCGTCTGGACATGGTGCTGGGTAACTGTCTCTAGGTGGCCCTGCTTGAGCAGGGGGGTTGGACCAGATGACCTCGAGAGGTCCCTTCCAACCTCAACCATCCTGTGATTCTGAAATACTTCTGGGCTCCTAATAGCCTGCGAGTTTAAGTGCTTTTATCCTCCTGGAGAGGATCAGGATATGTAATAGGATTCTGTGATATCTATATCTAGGGATGGATATTAGATGGTACTGAAAAACACCGTAGTGCTGTAATTTGAAATTTGGTTCTTCCTCTCTGTGTCATATATATTCAAGATACACTTTGGACCTCTGCAAATGTTTCAATGCAAATGAACACACGAGTATTTTATAAACATTAATCTTATGGTCTGATCTGCACAGCGATGCCAGCTAAARTATGTTCTTACAGTGACTTTTTATAATGTGCTTACTCAATAGGTAAAACGTTCTAGGAGTAAAGGAGGACTGGCTGGGCCTGATGGTACAAAGTCAGTGTTTGGACAGATGTGTGCTAAAATGAGTTCCTTTAGCCCTGATAGCCTTCTGCTTCCTCATCGTGTTTGGAAAGTCAAGTTTGTTGGTAAGAGGATTCTCCACTCCCCCACCTATTTTGCACTTAACTTCACAGTTTTCTTCAGACTTACTTTTTTGGAGGACCTGAAGGAAGGAAGGAATATAGGAAAACAATGTATGTGTGTAGACAGAGGAAGCAAAAAAACCTTTTTAAATGATTTTATAAAAAAACCTCAAGATTAGTGGAAATGTGTCTGTAATTGTCCTCAAATTCTGGGGGCAACATTTTTGTTTACAACAAACATTCTGGAAAACCTAAACCTGTTTTTCAGCTCTCTGAGTTGGTAAATAATCCTGGCTAGCTGGTTTTACTGGTAGGGTTGTTTTTACAATTCTCATGCCACTTTGAGCTTTTTGATGAAAAATATTATAGATTGAAGAGCCATTCTATCTACTGTATGTGAGATATATAAAATATACCTACTTTAAAACGTTACTTAAGAATCTGTTGCTTTGACTTTCTTTTTCTACCTCCATTTTATTTTGATTAGTGTATAACACAAAAATGTTAGTTACACTCTGGCAAAGTAGTATTTTTGACACTGTGATGTATTGTATAATCTTCTAAATAATATGATTTACAATGAACTTGAAATATCCAMATATAAAGCATAACATGAAGGGTTTTCATGTGAACAGACATGACAGTGTAGCTTTTAGTAAACTTTTATTTACTCAGTCATCCCCGTGGAAGGAAATACAGTTTATTTCAGTGCTTCATTTGTTTTTAAAAGAACATTTAATTTTGAGACTTTTTTCTTCTCCAAGGTGAATCTGTGGATGATTGTGGTGGAGGTTATAGTGAATCAATAGCAGAAATATGCGAGGAGCTTCAGAATGGGCTGACCCCTCTGTTAATTGTGACACCAAATGGAAGAGATGAATCTGGAGCAAACAGAGACTGTTTCCTATTAAATCCTGCTGCCAAGTCCCTCTTGCATATGAACATGTTTCGTTTTCTTGGTAATTTCGTAGCAACCTTGTGACATTCTACTTGCATTACATGATCAGAATATTGGGAATCTAACAAAAAAAAATTAAAAATAYTATGTTTAAACTTAAACTTACAGGTGTACTTTTGGGCATTGCTATCCGGACTGGCAGCCCTCTGAGCCTCAACCTGGCTGAGCCAGTGTGGAAACAGCTTGCAGGAATGAACCTAACAATTGCTGATCTCAGTGAGGTAAGTATGAAGTTTCTGAGTAGGATATAACTTACAGAAGGCAAGCAGACTCTAGCATAAATTTTTCTCCAGTGATTGGCTTCCCTGGTTTTTATATATTTGTATTTTGACTGGCCTTTTACATTTTGAGCCAGTATATAAGGATGACTTATACTCACTGTTAAAACTGTTGAATTTACAAGTCATTCAGAAGTAGTTAAATAAGCTGTTTGAATTCTAGAGCATTCTCAGATCTTCTCGTGGGTTTGACTAGACAAATACTTGTGGTTGAACTCCCACTTTCCAGTAGACCTTTCTGTAGCTGTTACTGTCTGTTGTGCCAAGATGCAGTAACTGATCGGGTGCACACGCCTACACTGTTTTAAGTAAAAGAAAATTAGTTCAAACTACTACTGAAAATAGTTTGTGCCCACATACTGAACATCACAAACTTTCAATTTCTGTTTACTGAGCTCAGTAAATGTGTCGCAAGAGTTAGGTCTTCATTACAAAGAAGAGCTCCTTCTCAAATACTGTCATGTAGAAATGTACTTACTGTAAAAGCATTGAGTCATTTACTTGTCAGTGAGGGGATTCCTTTTGTACCAAAACCATCATTGGACTTTGTAGATGTGATTATGTTTTTAAGCTTTAAATCCATTTTCTTATATAATACAGTTTCTTGGCGAATGCTCCCCAGAAGGATTGAAGTCTAGAACACATGCACCCTCCCACATCCCAGGATAATTAAATTTTGTGTAAAATACTAAGGCATTTTATGACTTTGAAACTCAGTTAGATGGGTCATGGTCAGACATTGGACAATGCTTTTGTTAGATGACATATAATGCGCTGCTTTTGGTATGCAAGAGATGCTGTTGTATGTAGTAAACTGACTTTAACTTGGGCTTGTTATTTTCAAAAGGTTGATAAAGATTTTATTCCTGGGCTTATGTACATTCGAGACAACGAAGCTACTTCAGAAGAGTTTGAAGCTATGAGCCTCCCATTCACTGTGCCTAATGCAAGTGGTCAAGATATTCAGTTGAGTTCCAAGTACACCCATATTACACTGGATAATAAAGCTGAATATGTGAGGCTGGCAATAAACTACAGGTTTGTTGAATAAGTCATTCAAATTATTGACATGAATAAACATTTTCTTTTAACCTCTTACGTACAAGTATTTTAATATATTCATGTGATTACAGTGTTGATTTTCTGATTTCTTTTAATCTTTCCAAGGAGAAAAGATTAAACTTCATTTTCAGGAAATAAAATAAACAGGCAGGTATGGCTCTAGATTTTAATAGGTGTCTTGACAAGGCAGTTTTGGCAGGCAGTTTTACAGGTGGAGAAATGCCCCATCCATCTAGTTCTTCCGATACAATAAGTAGGCTTGATCATTAAGTTCTTTGTGAAGAGAGCTTAGATTCAGTACTACTGCTCCCACAGATTTTTATATGATCAGTTGTAGTCAAGAGCAGTCCCAGATGAATTCTTATCATATTCTTAT
Source organism: Oceanodroma leucorhoa (assembly GCA_030449065.1). NCBI lineage: Eukaryota > Metazoa > Chordata > Aves > Procellariiformes > Oceanodroma > Oceanodroma leucorhoa. The sequence continues at coordinate 3,182,382 of JASVER010000062.1, forward strand.
CTAAGTTGGAATACACAAAACAAAATGTTCATTCCCTGGACACCATAAAATAAGTCTGACACCTATGTGCAGACAAGTAGATTCACCCACAGGTGCCGAAAGCTGAACATTGCACTGGAATGAGTGGGAAATAATTGTTCAGTATTTGAGAAGACAGGCCTTTGGTTACTTAAATACCTAGACAGCTAATCTAGAGAAGTACATCTAACAAGCAACCGTAGACATCCTGTTGTGTGAAGCAGTGGGCCTAGTGCCTATTGAACTATGGAAATAGAGATAATTTGGACGAGAAACTGATTCATAGTTTTTTCTCTTGACCATAGTTAACTGTTTTAGAGGGTGCTTGAGTAAGACTGTGTCATCACTATATACTTGCTTATTAGTTTGTAGTTACAGTATCTGCCAACAACTACTTGAATATGGCAAGTCTTTGTTAYGGGTTTTCTTTTTTACTTCCTATAAATGGTTATGAACCAGTACTTAAACCTATTTTTGACAGCAGAGGGGAATTTCATTTGGAATGGATAAATGATATGTCTATATAAAATTTTAAATTCTTCCTTTGGAGAAATGGTTTTGTTTTCTTGCCAGTTCTGGCTAGCCTCAAAGGACATGAGCAATTCTAAAGCGTTTTACAGTTAAAAGTCCTTTGGGAGAAATTTTTATATGTTTAGATTAAGTTTTTTAATTATATGAAGCCCTTAAGAGAAAAACTAGCACCTGAATAGAATCCATATGCAAAAGTGCATGCATAAGACCACGTTTGTCTTGACATCTTTATTTGGTGATAACAAGCCTGAGGACAGGACTTGTCAATGATGCAAATCTCTGCTCTGGAAAGCTCTGTAAAACATCTCAGAAATTACTTGACAGGGGAAAAAAAAATGCAAAACACAAATCATGGGTGGCAGCAGAAGCAGCAGAGTGTTAGATTTACCTGTGTCTGTCTTGAAATACAACAACTCCTGTCCTCGGACATCATGGTTTAGTTCAGACCCATATTTCTTTTACCATCATGTCTGTCTAGTGTTGGGAATGTATGAGGGCAGAGTTTCAAAGCACAGACGTTCTTTTYGCAAGAGCATGTTGTTTCCAAATGGAGCATTGGTTTCTTCTTGCCAGGCACAGCACATGAATAATACTGGAAGTAAAATACCCTAAACATTGGGAGGTATCTCTGCATACTGAGCTTGCTGTGCAATATGGATTGGTGTAGAAACTGGTATGTCAGGTATCTTGTGTGATAAATGTTTATTAATGTTCCTTGGCACATAGCTGGAGACTTGAGGAGAATGGTTAAAGTTTCCTTGATATTACAGTAATTGCTAGAAATAATTGCTAGAAATGGCATTCATAGAAACTCTGAAAATGTGTCTCTGCAGACTGCATGAATTTGATGAACAAGTTGCAGCAGTTCGTGAGGGGATGGCCCGCGTTGTTCCAGTTCCTCTACTTTCGCTGTTTACAGGATATGAACTGGAAACTATGGTATCAATTTCTGTTTTGCTACTCTGTCAGACTAACTTGGAGTGAGATTCTTCACTCACATCTCACTAATCCAAACCCCACATTAAATACTGTTTACAATGCTTGCTCTACGATTGCAAACATTTTGTCCAAGGAAAGACTAGAAAATGTTTAATTGCCCTCTTGGTGTTAGTAAGGTTATTTTGATATAGCTGAGTGGTGATGTAATGAGTTATTTCTGGAAGAAACAAACAAACAAAACCAAAAAACACCACAAAACARGGACCCAGGAGATGAATTGGAGATATTCGTCCCAAGTAAAATGTTTAATTCTTTATGCGATTCAGGAATATGAAAGAAGGTTCATTAAAGTCCCCTGATGGGAAGATGTATATTTAGTATTATTGTARTAGGAGACTATGCACAGCACTTCAAATATTTGAATGTTCATTTTGTCAGTGTAAAAGCTGATTAAATATTTCAAAGGAATGGAGGGAACAAATCGCCTGCAATTGGTTTGATCAGACTTTTGTAGCCTATCACTGTATTTTATTTTTCAGGTATGTGGAAGCCCAGATATTCCACTTCACCTTCTGAAATCTGTAGCAACTTACAAAGGCATTGAACCAACTGCTTCCTTGATACARTGGTTCTGGGAAGTGATGGAATCCTTCTCCAATACAGAGCGATCTCTCTTCCTGCGTTTCGTGTGGGGCAGAACGAGGCTGCCCAGGACTATWGCAGACTTTAGAGGGAGGGACTTTGTTATTCAGGTAAGGTGTGTGGGATGTGGTGTGAGATTTTTATTTTAAAAAGCTGGTAGTGGAGAAGTAGTAGCATGACATAACAAGAGAACAGGCCGATTTCATTAAACTGTTTATGCAGCATTACATTGTAGACTCGACAGTGCCACAGAGACCAATGATGTGTATAAATATTTTTCTCTCTTGACTTGAGCAAGTGGATATTAGTTTCACTTCCCAGCCATTTGCTTCTCTGGATTTCGATAGTTTTCCGCTGTCAGTCATCAACTGGTTTTGCTGGCGTTTAGTTAGCAAGTTAGTTRGTTATTTCATTCAGCTCAGTAACCATTTCAGCTAAATTAAAAAAAYCCACAATCTTAAAATCATATTTTGGTATTTGCTGAAGTAATATAATCTTTTTTAGATTGTTCCCAACCACATTTTCATAGACAAAGCAGCTCATATATGTCTGTATTTATTTATTTACTTAGTGTAGGGAAAATGGAATTGGTCTTTTCATTGTTCTTTTAAGAAACTTCAGCATCAGAACCACAAATCTAACATGCTGTTAAAAAAAATTCTCAAGTATTATTCTGATATTTATTTGTTATGCTTTTTGTTTCCAACAGGTACTGGATAAATACAATCCTCCAGACCACTTCCTTCCTGAGTCATACACTTGCTTCTTTCTCCTGAAGCTGCCCAGGTATTCCTGTAAGCAAGTACTAGAGGAAAAACTGAAGTATGCCATTCACTTCTGCAAGTCTATAGACACTGATGATTATGCCCGGATAGCGCTGACAGGAGAGCCAGCGGCTGATGACAGTAGTGATGATTCTGATAATGAAGACGCAGATTCTTTTGCTTCAGATTCTACGCAGGACTACTTAACAGGACATTAAAAAACTAATATAAGGGATAGTTGTCACAAGCACTGAGGCAAAATGCCAAAATGACAATGAAGCCAAGGACAGGTTAGGTCTCGGAATATAGAGTATGTAGTCAGAGGGATCGTAATCTTCTGAACATGGAGACAGTGTGTTTGCTACTCACAGTAGGAATTAAGGGTTACAGCTTAAACCATCAGCTTAGAATAAATGGCACGGTATATGGGCATTTAACATTTATTTTAAGAGCTGAAAGTGGCCCCCCATAATGCTGCACTACATTTAGAACCTTTGTGTTTACTGAAGTGTTGTAAATGTTTATATAAATATGGTAGTGCAGCATCCAAAAGGCAGTGAAACCTTTAAATTGTGGGTGCAATAGGTTTTTTCATATTGTGTTGTGTTCTGTGCATCTTCTTGATTGTATATTGGAAATACTGTGCAACAACTGAATAGTATTATAAATATTTCAATTAACTTTACTAGAAGTTTGTTAAAAATTTTTGAACATTGAATTAACATTATTCCTTGAAATTCTTCTATAGATAATAAAAACAGCCAATAGTTTCACCTCCACCCCTGGTTTGTATATTTTAGCTTATGCATTATTTATCTCAAATTTGATACCTTTCTGTGAACAGCATCATAATTCTTATCATGGAAAGTGTACTGTATATAATTTGTGCCATGTAAATGCAAAAGTTATAATTTCCCTCCAAATAAAAGTTCTGCCACAGAAAAAAACAGTATGTGTTTCTTTTTTAATGGTAATGCAGCTGTTACATGGAATGAACGGCTCTACTRAGAAATGTTTCTGCAATTTACAGCTGTTAACCAAACGTTGCTGGTGCTGCTCRACCAACATGTAGCTATAGTAGGTGCATTGCCATAGGCAGAACATGAGCTGTAGTAAACTCAGAGCAAGTCTACACAACATGTTATTGGTACCGATTAGGTACACTTTGTTTAGGCAGTTGTTCCTAATGCTACTCGTGTCAGTAATGGTAAATTTGTTCTTGGACACCTGGGAAAAAACTTGCTTTTGAGGAAGTGTAAGGGACAGATGTCTTCAAGTGCTTGAATGTGAGTAGAAGAGTGTGACGACAGCCATATAACATACTGTCTCTGAGAAAATTAGATAATTTTACAAGGCTTGATCACAAAACATTGTGCATCCAGAGTAGCCTGTTCGAATAACTCATTGAAATCAAGTGGCATTCAGGCAGGTATTATGTGTTTACTATACAGTGTAGGCACTAATTTTTCGAAGTAGGAAAATAAGATTTAGTTGTGCCAAAGCACTAATATTTAAAATCCAGTAGAAGGTGTTGTCATACCATTTCTTCACTAATTATTAGAATAGGTATATGTGATTTAACATTTTACAATTCAGAGCTGATTAATTTTTTTTTTAGTGTGTRCATTTGACTTCTGTTCCAACTTCTGTAAATTTAAATATTAACTGTGGTCATGAAGTCAGTTTTCCTGAGACATACTTGATATTTCAAAATAGTGGTGAAACTACCTATTTGTTGTTACGATGTCAGAGTTTTGAAATTCGTGTGCTTTAGAGGCTTCTATTTCGTGCTGAAGATCTCTTGCGATAAATGCTCCTGTCCCGATCCTCTGTCTTGCTGGAGATTCCAGAAGTCAGGCCTGTTGCCCTGCCCTCCAGATTTTCTCTGTCTGCTGATGAAAAAAGCTGAGTCTTTTGAGTCTTAAAGATGCAAAACCCAAAAACCTTAAGCAACATCTTTTATCTTTGCTGCTGAATTGAATTTCTCCTGAGGTGAAGGGTGGAGAATCCAGTACAGAAGTGCTCATGTGGCCATCTGCTGTCCTTCGCCATGGTAACCCTGGAGCCCTGTAGGCATCAGCTTGATCAAAGAGATTCTGTAGTCAGCTTTTCAGGAGATGTGATGGATGAGTCATGCCCAAATGCCACAAGCCCACGGACTGAGACAGAGTTCAATTGCCATTCTTGAATTTCAAACCCTGTTTCAGGAGCATATGAACTACTGTAACACGGAGAAGTTTTATAACTTGCTCAGGAAAGAAAAAGAATGCCGGAGYTTTTCTTCCAAGAAAAGCAAAAAGGAAGTATCCTTTATGTAAGGAAGCAGTTTACGTTGTTAATTAGTGAACTGCATAAAAGGAGTTTTTTAAGCTGCCTCCTTTGCTTTCCCATCCTAACAGAAGAGTCTCAGATACCCTTTTACAGTGTGAAATGCTTGTCACCCRTGGCCTGACTTACAGCATTTCTGAGAAGCCAGCTGTCAGTTCTGAAAAACCATTGTTTCAAGTGGTCAAATAATGGGATTTGCTCTTAATTGGCTTTTAGATGCAAATTCCTAGTCTGAGAAGGAAAAGGACTCAACTTTGCAAATGAGGAATGGATTGCAAGTGCTCCTTTCCCTTCTTCATATGTTACTTCCTTGTAAAACCAAAGGTGATGGTTTGATTTATTATAAAGCTTTACCATTATGAAATTGCAGAAGACAGGAAAATTCTTTCCCGTGTTCAAAATTACTCTTTGTTGCCTGGGTAAATTCCTGATACCTCTAAAACCACCTCATGGCTGTTAACCTCTGAATAAGGAGAGAAGGTCACTGAGTCCCATCAGAGAGTTTAGGGGACATGGACCATTTGTAATCATGGTATTTGTTCCTTAACATCATGTTAGTCAAAGAAGTCTTCAGGCCAGCATATATAGGTACTTGCCTCCTCTCCAAGCATCTTTATCAGCAGACTATGTGCAAAACTAAACCATGCAGCACTCTTCTAGAAAAAAGGGAAGCAGTGGCTTCCAAAGATCTCATTGGTAAGATATTTTCACTTTTTAGTTTAAAGAAAATGTACAGATGTGTAGTTTCCTGTAGATSTTGCCTTTCAAGGTTAATCTCCCGATGAATCTTATAGTTAAAAATTATGGTGGTAACTAAAACATGCCAACATGATTCTTTTACTCAGCTGGGGTTCAAGGGTGTGAGATTGGTGGAGAAGTTACTCTATTGTGGAGTCATGTCCTTATCTTAAGTGAAAACTGCAGCAAAGCAACACAACTGTGAATGTGACACACGAACTATTTGCGAATTAATGCTCCTAATACTTGGAAAAGATTCTGCTGATTCGCATGTTTGTCTCAAATGTGAATGTTGATGGTATATCTGCAAAGCACTGTTCTTCAGCCTTGCATTTAGTCATCTGATGGCCAGCGAGTAAGATTGTGCAAAGATCTCACAGGAACACAGAGTAGAATTGTCTCAGTTGTTTCCTGACGCGGCTCATCCTTGATCAGCTCTCTCCAGTGAGTTTGGGTGTGGTGCGCTGGCATCAGGACCTGAAAAAGGTTTCAGAAGAAGCATTTTGAGAAGCTTGTCGGAGGACGTGGAGTCACACACGTGATATAATACAAACTCCTCTCGGATTCTCTTTTGTAAACAGGTCAGCGTTAAGTGAAAAGAAACTTAATCCTTATAGGCAACTTGCATATACTCACTACTGATGACAAGCCTTAATAAGGATGGGGTACAGCACTTCTAGAAGATGAAGTCCAAGATAGGGGTATACCTGCTTGTTTCACTGTGACAACCGTATCGGTGTGCAGGGGCAAAAAGTGATGATGTGGTTCAGTCTTGGTGGTTGGCTGAGCTTTGTTACCCTGTTTAGCAGGAACTGGTAGGAAAAGAAAATGCAAGAAAGTGCAAAATCAAAATGCACGAAAATAGGACACTTGCAGCCATAAGAGGCGGCTCTTCCATCTCGCTCTTTATGAAGAGTTTGACCTGTGGCCAAGACATGACAATGTTTCTTCCCAATCCAGTGTGCCATTCCAAAGGTTCAAAAGGGGAGAAATTAAAGAATGACCAAGTAGATGAAGCTGTGATTTTTTTTTTTCCTAGAAGACCGACTTTTGAATTAATTCTTCTGTGTAAAGTATTTCACCACTTTTTTGAAGAAAAGATGCTCTTTAGCTTCAGAAACTGACCTGTTCTGAGCAAGTTCTTTCCATAATTTCCAAGTGATAATTTTCCTAAAGTTTGTTCTGATATGTTTGACATTTGTGGCACGAACATGTGATTTGCCAACCACAAATGATGAAACCATTCTAATGCTTTGACCTAGTAGTTAACAGATGAGGCAGGTTTGCTTTATTATAGCTTTTGACACTGTCCCTTCCTTTGTAACATTTTTTATAAGTAAACTAAGAYGACCTCTTAAAGGAGGTGGAGGTAAAGCTGCATGCAAAGTGTGAAGGTCCCTCCTAAACTGGAAAAACTTTTTGAGTAAGACTCTTGCACATGTCCTTCCTGGTTCTGCTGCGTCTCAAGTTTTTCATCAGTTTCATCACATCAACTTAGAAGCGCCCCTAAAAATAAACTAGAGAACAGGGTCCATGTCCAAAGAGAAGAAGGGCTGACTGACCTAAGCAATGCAAAAGTCAATGGATTATGAAGTGCTGTGCATAGAAGGAAGAAATCAAATGCATGAAATAGTTGTCTGTGGGGGCCAGGTGGGATTTGGGCTGGCCTGAGTGAGTTGCTCTTCCTCCATGCTCCTGCAGAGGACGGGGGATTCCTGGGGGAGGACTGGCTGGACAAAACCAGGAAGRAAATGGACTTTCTGTAGTGCAAATCAGGCACCTTCCTTCCTGTCATCCTGGGGACTGCTGCTTCCTGGCAGAGTCAGTGATGAGGTTCCAGTCTGTGGCACTCATGTGGCTGTAGTTACCCATCTGGGGTAGAGCCCAGCTGCCTTTGGAATTTTTCATTTTGGAACAAAGGAAGCCATTTTAGTTGCAGATGTGGATCTACTGTACAATGAGTCGCCAACACCAATAGGAGAGATTAGGGATTTAGGCTGATGGTACCCAGGGAACAGTCATGTTGCCTCTGTCACTGCAATAAAGTGACTTAATAGCACAGACCTGTTGTATGATGCAYCATACAACAAGTACTAGAGGGTGAAAATGTACTGCAAAACGGCTAGTATGGTCTAGGAGCCAGCTACCTGGGAGCATGTTGGTCCCCTGGGGTGCATATGACCTTGGCAGAGTGACAGGAATGTGGTGGGATATTTTATGGCTGTTACCATATTGTTAAGGGATGTTAAGAGTGTGGCCACCTCCTCTGGCCACCCTGGCCCAGGACCTTGCTGCCCAGATGCTGGAGCCTGCCCCAGGGACCCGGGAACAGTGCCGGGGCTGCCTTTTCCCCTTTGCGGGTTCAACCAGTGGCGAAGCTGCGCATCTGTCCCAGAGAGACACGCACGGACATGGACACACACAGGACACTGGCATGGCCAGTCCCACACACYGTTCCCACCCCAGTGGCTAGGGGTTAAAGACCCCCATGCTCCAGTAGCTGATGCTGAGACCCCACTTGTGCCAGTAGCTGGCACCAATTTTCACTCACACCCACACAGATGTCACCGGTAGCTGGCACTCAGTCCTTGCAGCACACGTGCACATGGGATAGAAAGTGCAGTCACGCAGAGAGATAGTTAATAAAAGATTTAATGAGAAGATAAAGAAGACAGGACAGACTGTGGTGATCAGGTGCAGGGCTCAGTCAGACAAGCGTGCTGACCGRCCCCGTTTTAGACATGACCAGCCCCCTTTATACCCTTTTGTGTCTGCCTCCTCTGTCCCTCCCTGCTCCCCTTCCCCTGCGTGTCCCTCATCAGCGGGCACAGTCCCACCCACCCCCTCCAACACCCTGGACCCTCAGGTTTGCATCTCTATCAGTTGCAAAATCCCAGTTTRCCTTCAGGTTCTTGCTAGCCCATCAGTTACTGTGACTGACSAGCTTTATTTCTGGTTCTGGTGTTTGTTAACGCTAATTGCTCAGGTTTCAGGGCTCTGTGTGTTTGTATCCCTCTCTTTCCTTATCCTCCTGATTGATAAAATAAGCATTCCCACGCTCCACACATCCTTACCAATTAGTGAGACTGACTAGGTTTGTTCTCATCCTGATCTCCCTCATCATGTGTCAGTCAGGCTTGTCTTTGTTCCTCTTTATGGCTCCTTTGACCAGAAGATACCCTCAAAGGAGCAGACACTCTCCTTCCACATACCCTTGCAAGTATGGTCAGACATGATTTATTAGTTGGCTGTGCAGCTGAGGAATTAGCTTTATGGTGCCCTATCTGGAGATGATCACTGAGGCGTGGAGAAAAGGACATCCAAATGTCAGTATTGATGGTAAGCATGCAAAGAAGCAGATTTACACCCAGCAGGGTGAAATGCTCTCTTCGAGAGCAGCTTCACAGTGCTGGTGTGTGTCTGACAAGGACTGGGTGACAGCTGGAAGATATGTAGAGAGGCACAGAGGCAGCCAGCTTCCTTAAGCAGATGCCAACTCTACATATACAGTTCTCCCTGACCCCATCAGGGTTTGCTGATCATTTAGGACAGAGACAGGCTGCCGTTCTGAGCTGCAAGAGTCCTCTAGCACCTTCCTACAGCCCCAGCCAGAGCCGTGTGTCTGCTGGGGGAATGCCACAGCTCTGGCTGAGCCTGGTGTGGTGGGRCGAGTGATGTCCTCTGCCCCAGGTGAGCCTAGCTCTCACAGCACCCCAGCGCGGCGGTGTTTCTGGTTCATGGCCTTACAGTGTGACTGCTCACRGCTACATTAGATTGAGGTTGGTGCTGACCCTGTTGCCAGTGCTTCAGTTTAGTACAGTAGTGTGGATACGCCTGTTGGCCTGGGAGAGGAAACTAAATGGTGGAGCAAGGCAGCAGCATGTGACAGTCCTTCAGGCAGCTCTGGAAGCAATGGGTGAGTTAAGCTATCACATTGGCATTTTGTTTTTTCAAGGACCATGTCTGCACTAAAATGCTAGTAAAAGCCACGCAGAGGGGTTTCCCCTCTGCCGGCCCCCTGTCCTGGCTGGGCTGTGGTGCTGCTCTCTCCGGGCAGGGAAGACCTGTACGGTAGTTCGATAAAGTGACTCCTTCCTCATCACCTGCCCAAAACCTGTTGGTGGCTGTTTTTCAATGGCATCATTTCCTTTCTCTGGTTTATTARGTGGCTCCACAACCAATTGCACTGGCCCAGTAAGATGGGTGCGGGAGAGCAGGCACCAGTAACTGTGCCTTGGTTCATAGAATCATAGAATCAATCATAGAATCATTTAGGTTGGAAAAGACCTTTAAGATCATTGAGTCCAACCATAAACCTATCACTGCCAAGTCCACCACTAAACCACGTCCCTAAGCCCTTCTTAACGTTCCTCTTTAGCAGTCCCCTGAGACTGCAAATACCTGCCAAATTGCCTGGTGTCCTCCCGCATGCAGGGGCCGTGTGCTGGCCACGGCCGTTTCTKTTACAGCTGCAGGGAGGGAAGTCCTGCTGAGCTGTGAGCAACAGCTTCTTGTTGGCAAAGCCCAACCTCACGGACAGCTGCCTCCTAGCCGCCGGAGAACGGGATGCGTTGAGGCCAGAGGCTGGCTGGCAGGGGGGAAGCRGTGGGAGCATGTGGCTGAAGGGTGAGGAGGCAAGACTGCCTCTGTCATCCGCAGCAGCCGGATCCTCCCGGTGCCCCCCGAGAGGCGGGGAGGCCATGGGCAATGGAGGCCACTARTCCCTCAGGTAAAGTGGGTGGTGCTGGGGGAGCCCCTGCAACACAGGGGTCCCTGGCCACCTCCCTTATTTTGGAACTGCCTTGTTTTGTTTTTTTCCAGTCATTTTTTTTTTCTCCTTAGTATTTCTGACTTGTGGAAGCCTTTCATCTTGATCCTGTTTGCAGACTCAATGTTTGCATCCTAGCTGGCTCCTTTGCTTGGATAACCCGGCATTGTCRGGTCAGGGGGCTGGAAGTCCAGCTTCAAGGCTCTTACTGTCAGATCAAAAATGCCATGGCCCCATGGCATGGATAACTAAATGTTGTGTAGACTCATTTTACCAATTCAAACTTGCTCAAATGATTACAGTGGTGGGTGAAGTAGATGTTATCAAGCTCAGTGTAGGGTTAGTTATTATCTGTCCTTGAGCCAGCATRAAGCTGACCCAAATTTTGTGTTGTGGGCCTTGGCTACTTCAGTGGGAATGCCATCCTGTGGCCAGAGAATTTGTCTTTCTAGTTTGTTATGCACAAATCCAAACTTTTTRTTGTGAAAATGGCAACTACTTTGAATGGCAGTAGTCTATTTAACTTTATTGTTTTTGTGCACTGTCAGAAGACAAATATTATGCAGTGTATGTGTCAGGGGAGGAAAGCCCCTGGGAGTAAGAAACGTGTTTGCTATAAAATTCTTCATAAAAGCAGGCAAGTACAGCTCCAGGTGACATTTGTCTTGGCTCCAGGTGAAATCACTTTTGGCTTTTGTCTCTGGGTTTGCCCTTCAGTCTTGGTTCAACAAACAAAACTGCCTGCATGCTGCAGGATGTCAATACCGTTTTGATGTTTGCTTCCAAGTTGGTCTTGCTTGGTCCCAGGCAGTTTGCAGTGGTAAGATATCTGTGTATAGGCAGGGGAGGAGAAGCCTGTGGGAGATTTTCAAGTTTCCTCTGTGGTTAAGGCACAGGACCGGGAGTCAGGAGATCAAAGTTCCTGCGCTGTACAGAAAAGTTATTCCGACACATAGGCTGCATTGATAAAAGTGATCTCGTAGRAGTGCTACCCTCATTTCTTTGATGGTGTCAAGGCTTTGTTCTTGCCAAGTGATGCACTGCAGAGAGTTGGCTCATCCCACCTAGAAAAGGCTGCCACCCTGAAAAGGGAGCAAGGACAAACAGCACCGATGCTCACTGGTCTGGTAAAATGTACATCGCTATGGCCATGAAAGTAGCCTCAAAGTGGTGAGCACTGAGTGGGAAGAGGAAAGAGGAGGCAAAAGGTGACTGTGCTTACCTGCGTCACACCGTGTCACAAGAGTTGGGAAGGATGTGGTCAGCATAATCACGGCCAAGAGATGCAAGTAGGATTGCCCTTATATGTTTATAAACAAATTAATGTTGATCGGAGTATTGTTTTCCAAAGATCTAAGTGTTAGAGAATGTAGGGATGGCTAATGGAAAATAGTTTGAACAAATATTTCTTTACAGTAGCTGGCCACAGAAATGGCTCACATGCTCAGAGCATGCTTTTGGGATATCCATTTATGCAAGGCTTTGAAGGAAGAAGTGGGGAGGACAAAATCCCTAGCTAGAACTTGCTTACAGGCTGTTTAATTTGAAGGATAGCTGTACAAGCTGTTTCTCTCCATTTGGGAGTGGTATAATCTGTCTTATCACCTTCTCATCTCTTACACAGTGGTGACAACTGCTGCTAAGGCCTTATGGGAGACAGTAAAACAACTGCTCTGTGGCACCTCTGGGACATTCAGGTTACTTTGTTGTCTCAAAACTACTCTGAGACCGTGGTGTTTGCAGGATTAGTCAGTGCCCCTGCTATCCATCAGAGCCTAGATCCAGCTGTCCTGCTGCTTTTAGGAAAGAGGTGAATTGCAACTACTGAGCACTCATTTACTGACGTGGCTGGTCTTGGGGTCATTTCATGAGTTTTCAGTACCTTGTCTGTTGCCTGAAGAAGACAGCAGCTCCTAATAATAATATCAGAACCGCGCTACTGCTGTGTTGGGAGGGGTTGCAAGGTATCTGCTCTGGGTTAAACATCAACTAGCCTGAAAAGCCACCCTGGGGATGACAGGGTCTGTCTATACTGTGTGGGGGTGGGATTTTGGCATGACAGAGGTCTTTCATCTCGTGAGTTATGAATTGTCATGAAGTGAAATATGCTTTCCTACTACTGAGATGGACTTTGGGTTGCCAACGTTGCGCAGTCCTCAGCACCCTGCRTGATGACATCCACCCTTCAGAGATGAGCATTTGCACGTAACTCAGAAATGCAAGCTTGGCTACGGTCCCTGGAGGATGCCCCTGGTGATGATCCAGAGCTGGTTTCCTTTTGGTATGGCTTTTGGTCTGATAGAGTTGGATTGGTGAATAGAGTTTTTACTAAATTGTTAATCAGTCATTATAATCCTGCGGTTTTCTGTTATACCGTACTGGACCCTTAAAGAAGTGAAAGGCCTATGACGAGTTACCTCTTGAAGAGACCTCGTAAAATCTGTGGCTGGTACAAAAAACCAATATAGCAGATGATAGAGAAGGAGAAGCTGAAAAAAGCYAGTGGGCATTACTGGGTCTGGACCTTTTAACAGCCTTGTTGATGTTAATGTGAGACATCTCTGCCATTCCCAAAGGCATGAATCTCCTTTCCCATGGAGAGTAAAAGGTCAGAAAGAAAAACTGTGAAGTGAGATGAAACGATGTCTTGCGAAATACACCCCTCCTCCGTTGAAGTCAGATGTGGAGACAAGGATTTATGGTAAGATGTTCTTATAGGTGAGATTATGGGAGCCAGCAATGCTTTAAAGAGCCTGGAAAGAAAATTTTTTTCACCAGTTTGGCAAATGTTGAGTTAAACCCTGCAGAGGTGGAGATGTTTCTGCTCAACCAGACCAACATGATGGATTCTGTGAAACGGGGCTGGGACATGTTAGGTAATGTGTAATAACTTTATAACTTTCCTAGCAGAATCATATATAAAGTATGTGTGTATCTTTAATTATTGTTACGTATTATTACTAATTATACACATATATGGCAAAAAAATGGGAGAGGAATATGTAACTTTGATGGGAAGAAAAAACCTTGTGAACCACTATGAAACTTCACTGAAAAATCATAGCAGTCAAATACCTTTTTTTATGAAAAACTCAGAGAACTTCCCAGTTTAAGCAAATTACTTTCATGTCTGCTAGAGACATATTCTCTGCTCTGCCTCACACACAGAAATAATGCTCTATAACCCAATTTAAGACTGAGGTTTGCCTCYGCATGGACACCAGCGTAACTATCCCGGAGTAATTATTTTTCTTGCTCCACTCCAGATCAGTGCAGGGTGGGGAAGTGGAGAGGGGGCATATGTGGTTACTCTGGAATAGATGTGGAGACCAGCATAGATGCACAGAGATGTAGAATTTGGGGCCACTCAGTATTTGTTTCACCGTGAAGATCAGATATCCGCACAGATGAAGATTTATCTTTGTAATTGCCTCAGCTGAGTTATGATTAACCCTAAGGATATGGGATGACTTTTGAACATGAAGCTCCTCTTGTGCAATGAGTACTGTGTCATGCTTGTTTTGACGTATGTGCTCATGCATAAAAGGGTGTTTGCTGTTGTAATTGCATCTTCTTATACAGGGAGTCACGTCATGGTCCTAGTAGCCCTCTGTGTATCACCTGGATGCTGCTCTCCAGTCCTTGGGCCCCTGAAGCGAGGTATAGATGTCCAGCAGCTCCCTGGCCTGCGAAGACAGGCAGCGTTTGGCATGCGGGGTGGCTGCGACGGCCGGGGGCTGTGGCTGGGGGCGGAAGCAGTGTCGGGCAGGCAGTGCATGCCACCTTTCAGGGCCCAGAGCTGAAAGGGTACCATTGTTATCCACATCCCTCCCCGACCGCATCCCTCCCCGACCGCATCCCATGACCTGGTGTGTGCAGCCTTTCACAGTGGATCCAGGCACAGACAACAGGGCTGGGATGTGCGCCTGTCTCCTTGCCAGCAGCGTGCTGAGAGCAAGGATCGAAAGTTCATGGGTGCTCTGCTCTTTCTTGCAGGCCCCCCTGCTGCTGGTGAGGCACGCTCGGTGCTGGGCTGACCAGTGTGACGAAAACTGTAGCTTGACATGAAACACGCAGAGACCTCCAATAGTAGAGTCCATAAAGAGTGCAGGTCAGGTTTGTTTAATATCACCGGCAACTGAATGACAGGACCACCAGTACTGTCTTAGCCTCACCCTGAAAGAAAAAGATCACGGGGTTGGCTGCCAGAGATGGATTTCCTCTGGTTTTCCTTGCGGCAGCCCTGCCTGGAGTGACAGCTTGTTCCCGTGTGCTCCAGAAGGTGGATCTTTGAGTTTGCTGGTTGAGTTTGTTTTCTTCAGCTCTGGCATATATCATCTTCTTGGATGCTCGATTCAAGATGGCAAATCAACATCCAACTATTAACTTGCCACTGAGCGGGCAGTGTTGCTGGAAAACTGTACAGTTCCTGTTGAGGAACTGCAGAGGAAGCCAGCCAGTTGTCACACTCACTACAGCTAGATGGTTTGCAGGTGTAAACTATAGACTAGATTTTTTCCTCCCCGCCATGTCTTTTACCTTTCTACTTTCCCTTCTGAAAAAAGTTATGCTATTTTAGATTGGTGTTGAGCAGATGGACTTTTCTGCCCCTGTGTTTTCACCAGTTCTGCTTGCTTCCACTCCTCTCACCATCCTTCTCCCCTCCAGATCTCATCTCCATTGCAGACAGGCCCTCACATGGGTAGGAAACAAGAGGAAGAGCCAGTAGCATACAAGTAGAAAAATGATTAGAGGAGAAAGGAACAGATGAGGCAGATGAGGAAAGAGCCCAGGCACAGCTGGACTCAAGCTTGTCTGAGCCCGGTGTGAATTTGCTCAGTGCAGCTCCAGGGAACACGGGGAAATGGCAGTGTGGCTACAGGGTGGTGCATCTGGACACCTGCCTTAGGGCCATCAAATCGTTCCCACTTAGAAAGACACCTTGCAAAGACATCTCCCTCTTCCCGTTCATTGTGCAGGAGATGTAGGCATCTCCCTCCAGGGAACCGCTAAACTGTGTCACCTAAGGCTTCATCCCTCCTAAATCTAGGTGTCTAAGGTGAAAGTGTCCACATGTGAACTCAGTGTCTGTTGTCCCCATTTTGGGATGTGGAGGCTTAATCAATACAGTCGATACAGTCTGGAGACTTTTTAATTTCAACCTGCAGTGGACACTTGGCTGTGGTCGGGGTGTCCCTTTCTTAGACTCTGTTGACCCTGCATCTCCAAAATACAAGTGAGAGTTTAGATCTGCAGCTTTCGTTTAGACACCTAAAATTTGCCATCACGAACTCCCTACTTTGGGCTGGGATGATTTGTCCATTATTAGAGGTGTCCATATCTTTATTTGAAGTGTAGGAGAGCGTTAGGCTTGACACCCAGCTTTCACACAGCGGCCGCAGCACAGTGGGAGGGGATGAGACGGTGGGTGGAGAACTCGCCCCTTCCACGGGTGGAGGGCACCACCAGCGGGCTTCCCCACAGCCCCTCTCCGCCCCCAGCCCCCGGGGTTCGGCAGGCAGCGCTCGCCCGCCTGGAAAGTCCGTCAGGAATGTGAAAGCCCCTCTCCCTTAGTCTGAGCTATGCAAGTTTCACACAACGGCTGGCCTGTTTGAAGGCACCTTATTCCCTACTGAGAAACAAGTGTTTATCCAGGGCTACAGCAGGGACTTGTTTAGCATACGTGGGCTATGATCTTATTTATTTATCTATTTCTTTATTTATCTTAACTTGAAAAACAGAAGCACATGGTAATTTTCTCCATGAAAACATTTATAGGAGGTGTTGGAAACCATGATTTTGCTCAGAAAAAACAGATAATGAAACTAAAACCAAACCTGGTTTGCCACCTAGCTCTGGTCAGTATTAATTTGTGGAAGCTGAGAAGTTTCAAAACTCAGTATTAGAAAAACGATCATAGAATCATGGAATCATTAAGGTTGGAAGAGACCTTTAAGATCATCGAGCCCAACCATCAGCCCAGCACCCATGCCCACTAAACCATGTCCTGAAGTACCACATCCACACGTTTTTTTAATGTCTCCAGTGTTGGTGACTCCACCACTTCCCTGGGCAGCCTGTTCCAATGCCTGACTACCCTTTCAGTTAAGAAATTTTTCCTAATATCCAATCTAAACCGCCCCTGGCACAACTTGAGGCCATTTCCTCTCGTCCTATCACTAGTTACTTGGGAGAAGAGACCAACACCCACCTCGTTACAGCCTCCTTTCAGGTAGTTGTAGAGAGCAATAAGGTCTTCCCTCAGCCTCCTCTTCTCCAGGCTAAACAACCCCAGCTCCCTCAGCCGCTCCTCATAAGACCTGTGCTCCAGACCCTTCACCAGCTTCGTTGCCCTTCTCTGGACACGCTCCAGCATCTCAATGTCCTTCTTGTAGTGAGGGGCCCAAAACTGAACACAGGATTCGAGGTGCGGCCTCACCAGTGCCGAGTACAAGGGCACCATCACCTCCCTACTCCTGCTGGCCACACTATTCCTGACACAGGCCAGGATGCTGTTGGCCTTCTTGGCCACCTGGGCACACTGCTGGCTCATGTTCGGCCGGCTGTCAACCAGCACCTCCAGGTCCTTTTCCGCCAGGCAGCTTTCCAGCCACTCTTCCCCAAGCCTGTAGCGTTGCACTTGGGTTGTTGTGACCCAAGTGCAGGACCCGACACTKRGCCTTGTTGAACCTCATACAACTGGCCTCGGCCCATCGATCCAGCCTGTCCAGATCCCTCCGTAGAACCTTCCTACCCTCAGGCAGATCAACACTCCCGCCCAACTGGGTGTTGTCTGCAAACTTACTGAGGGTGCACTTGATCCCCTCATCCAGATCATTGATATAGATGTTAAACAAGACCAACCCCAAAACTGAGCCCTGGGGAACACCGCTCGTGACCGGCCGCCAACCAGATTTGACTCTATTCACCATTCATCAGTTTGAGTCCAGACCCCAGTTAACTCCTGTTTCGCTGCACAGGCTTATGGATGTGAAATGTTAAGTCAAACTGAGCAACATGATGTCCCATCCCTGGGAACATTCAAGGTCAGGCTGGACGGGGCTCTGAGCAACCTGATCTAGTTGAAGATATCCCTGCTCATTGCAGGGGGTTTGACTAGATGACCTTTAAAGGTCCCTTCCAATTCAAACTATTCTATGATCTATGAACATCACAGCTGTCTGTCTGCAGTTTTTTCTAGATGTGATTTCATAATTTACTAGTGTTTTTTGCTTACATTTTTGTTCCCATTGCAGATTCTTCTGCAAGCACAAGGTATGTTTTTTGATGTAGTTCAGCAGCAGCATGCTGAATACATTGTTTTCAGAGACTTGAGGTATACACTAAGCACCACTTTCTCTAGTGCAATTATGTGAGTTATGTTGCTGTTTTTTCCTAAATTTACTAATAGAATTAAGGAAGCAAAATCATTGTGTGACCTTCAGTGTCCTGTTCACTCCTAAAAGCCTAAGCCTCCTCCAGCCTTTCAGTGTCCATCTGGATCTTTTTGTTGACACCTCCTCGCTCTCTGCTTTCCAAGGTGAATTTGTAAGCCTGTCTGCCCCAGCTGTTCACTGGTTGTATTCTCCCCTCTGCCACTTCCCCTCAGCCAGCCTTTGATTGTCTTACTAGGAATAGACTTTTTAAACAACTGACTGGACGTGCTTTATTGATTCAGCCTTTTCAGACCTCTACCTGCTTTATACTCCAGCCTCTGCATTGATATCTGCATCTCTGTAAGCCACAAAGCCATTCCCATACTTTGTATTTCTGTTGTGCCACAGGCTTGGTCAAGACCTGTCTGGGTGCCGGCCCTACATCTCCTGGTCTCCATGGCTCTGGGAGGCGAGACCTGCCTGGTTTTTTACATTTTTGCTGAAGTTCCTACTGCTCTTGCATCATGGATCTAGGAAACTAACAATAAACCCTAGGTGCATTTCTCTCCCATTTCTCGTCTCACTCAGACATCAGCCTCAGTTTCTCAGGACATAACTCAGGGTACTGAAGTGCGTCTGGTGTCTTCTCCTTCTGAACCATGGAGTCTTTCAGGTCTGCTCAGCTGCTGTTTGCACAGGGTCTGCAGCTAACCTACTTCTGAATCCCGTTTCTACCATAAGGTGCTCATCTTCTTCCCATTTTTGTTTTGTCCCATGCATCCTGAGTGTCTTGAGTTCGCATTTGTCTGTTTTCCCTAAGGATACCTTAGCTCCTATTTTTGATGCTGGGCAACTTTCTTCTGCTGCTGCAGTCTGGTGAGAGTCACTTCAGTTAATCTCTTCAGTACGCTTGTCTGGGTAGACTTGAGTCTTCCAGGCTGGGAGGGAAATACTGCAGCTCCGTCCAACCCAGTGGTGTACGCAGCTTCAGAAATCCTGGAATAGCACAGCGAGTCCATGGCATCAGTAGGAACTTGTAGTTTCTGTGTGCACAGCGGCCCCCAAATTGTCACAAATTTATATGCAGATTTTAGGTTATTTCTACATTTACCAGGAAATGCCCTCACTTCTATGGCTGGGTGTCCAGCTAAAGGTTTATACGAAACAGATGCAACAGCATGACTTTAATTTCCCATTTCACTGGCGTGCATGAAGTTGCTTATTTAACATATAAACTTCACAGAAAACATTTCTTTTGACTCCTTGGGATTTCTGCCTGGCCTTCCACTGGCTTCCRTATGGCTATCCCAGTGATATAGCACAGATCTTAATGGCAATGTAGGTTAAATGAGTTGATGGGTGTTTGATGAACTCTTATGGCAAACAGAATAGCCCGTGTCCCTTTGATATGTGCCCTCTTGAAACACTGCAATTACTATGCAGACCAGCGATGTCTGTCTTGCTCCTTATGCTGTTTGCTGTCCTCTGTGTTGTACGTCATCTGTAGAGAGGGAAACTGCATCTTTTTCTGTGTTTTTGCAGCACCTCCTGCTTTGGGGTCCTCAGCCATGACTGAAGCATCTAAGCAATGGAAACACAAATAAATGATTATAAAACTGGAGGTGAATAATTTATCTTAATAAAGGGATTTTTTTTTTTTTTTGTATCAGAATAATCTTTGAAAGGAGAACTGGATTCACTTGTCTCCAGAAAACTGGATGGGACGGCACCTGCATGTTTATATTCTATCTGTAAATTAATATTTTCATGGAAATCATGTTTTCTGTGATTAAAAAGGCCTGTGTCATGCTGGCAGCTCTATTGCCACACTAGAGCAGTCAGCGARTAGCTGTCCTGTGATGGTGGGGATAGGTATAAATAGATTTGCATTCACAAAACATGACCAGGCACTTCTTGAGTTACAGGGGTGTATAATAATAACTTCCTAGAGCCTCAGCTATTGTCACCTTGGTGTTTGTAAACAATCAGATTAAACTGGACCCCATTTTACAATAAAAAAGCATCCATTACRTGTGCTCTACAACCTTAAAAAACCCCAGAAACCAATGTTGAAAAACACACTTTTGGACAATTAAGTACCTCCAGCAACAGCACAAATGGAACATTTTAATAGAAACTGCACGATGGTCCACCTTGTCTCATTTCCTCACCAGAATCACCCAGCAGCAAGAGAGAAGAGACAGGCCATAGATGTATATCCATGATGCACATCARCTGAGAACATTGGAGATAACTATTGATGACCTTATGGATAATCCTGAGGGAGCTGGAAGTGTTCATCTCTGCCTTGAATCTTAGAAAGTAGAAAATGGTTACTCATCTTCCAGGAACAATTGCTTCTTTAGGAAGGCTCAGCTAGTAGAAACCATCATTACTGCTTAAAAACATGCAGTTCTTCAAGGCAAAATGTCAATACCGTCATTCTCTTTGTGAAGAAGGACTTTTATATTATTTTCCTTTGTGTTATTCTGCTTATAGCTATCATATTAATGTAGCATCTGTTTCTCCAGTTGGCATATACAGTATAGGGACTGTAGATTATATTATCTTTTATCAGTTTTTGTTTGACACAGGCAAAAAGAGTTTGGCTGGTGTCGTGCTTAATTAGCATTGCATTGAGTACTGCAGTGTAATTCGTAAATCTTTGAAATTCCAGTATAAAGAATTAGAATGGGTATTTGTCGGGATAATCTTTTTGGTACTTTCTGATGGCAGAAAAAGTTAATTTCCTGCCCCTGCCC